>JAQIXX010000033.1:0-132282 GCA_034700605.1 Willowsia nigromaculata
CAATGTCCGACAACTCCTCCACTCAAAGTTAAGCTGAGAGCTAATTCGCCTTTACTGGATTTCCTGTAGGATGAAAATAATGAACATTTATTACATTTATATCATTAACGCTAGGTCCAATTTTTAGTTATTAAATTGAGTACACAAGTTCTCCAAAGTAAAAAAGGCATGTACCTGACGAGGAATGTTCCCTCAGGCCGATCTTTCAAAATGTACTGTGCTTCCTGACGTGAAGCATCGCACTTGTACCACAAATTATCATCCCAAACGTCAATGATACCGGGAGAGAGAGCTGCCTCAACGTCCAAGTTCATTATTTCCATTCGCCTACAAACGAAGAGAAAGTGTAAATTATCACCATTTCCGGCTGAGAACTTACCGTAATTTTAAGGTTTGACTTAATGTAAAAAGAAACTTACTTGACTAATCGCGAGCGTTGCTTTCGTAAATGAGCAAGCTGTGGTTTGATGGAGATTATTTCGGTCTCAACAAGACGACAATAGGCGTTCTGCTTGGAAAGGCTTTGAACAACTTGCTCTCTACTTTCCTCCATAGTTTTCAGTTTCTTCCTCAAATAACTAAAATTGTCATCCAGTCTACAAAATACAAATACAAAGTTATAGTATAAGCTCATAATTCCCATATCTAACCAGCTATACTGATCAACAACTTCTATGTAGAATTATCTTACTCTTTCATAGTCTTGTTGTCACCCTGCGCCTGAGCTTGTAGCTGCTTATGTACAGTGATCTGCTCGCGAAAAAATCCGATGGCGCAATCAAACGCATCCATTGCTTGTTTCTAAACATTGAAAATCAAAACCAAAATTAAAAAAATATCTTATACTTTAATGACAATGTTATCCATTTAATTTGT
This sequence comes from Willowsia nigromaculata, assembly GCA_034700605.1. Lineage (NCBI taxonomy): Eukaryota > Metazoa > Arthropoda > Collembola > Entomobryomorpha > Entomobryidae > Willowsia > Willowsia nigromaculata. The sequence goes on from JAQIXX010000033.1 coordinate 877, forward strand.
AGTTTTCTACCTTCAAGTGAATCTCGTCGACTGTTTGAGCATGGAGACTCGAATGGAGTTCAAAGTATCTAGACTTAACCAAATAATCTCGGCTAACTTCACCCAACACTGCCAAAAGCTTGTCCTTATCTTCTTCCTCATCACCCTGAATAGAGAAAGTGGAATTAAAGCATTAGGCATAAAGTGTTGCCAAACATAAACAACTAGAACTAGACTTTGAATAAAATTGAGAACTTACTTTGTCAAACTTAGAAATGGGGTACATGAGTTTTACATCCAAAGAATTATTGTATTCGGCTAAAGAGTGTTCACGATAATACTCGATCAGATCAACAACTGAACGAAAGCTATATGGTTCAGTTAACCCATACCTGAAGATAAAAATGTTCAGTATTTAGTATTGCTATACTAGATGCAAGGTTAATACAAATTGAGAAAGACTATATAATCAATTATTAAACCCAGGAACTTACTTTCCATTCCTTTGAGAAATACGCAATAATTTCGGAGTTTGGCCATAAAGAACAGTCAGAGTATACTCTCCGTTTTTGGTGGAGGCATCACGCACCAGAAAGGACCCGTCAGGGCAATCCCAGAGTTTTTCTACAACTTCCTCTCTATAATATAATGAAAAAAATCTGGTTTACTTCAAGTCATATTGGATTGCATCACCATTAACTTTAACATTATCACTAAAACAGTAGCACTAACCGAGTTAAGCCTTCCCAGTACCATTCAGCATCTTGTAATTCACGTTCAGTCTTATTTAGTTTGTTACTGTGCGAATGCTGCCGAGACATTACATACTCAACTGAAGCTCTGTCCATCTCTGAGATCAAATTTCCCTTGCGACGAGAGCGTTTTTCCTTTCCGAGGCCTCCATAAAACTCAATCAACAGGGAGACGACGCGAGTATGTATCTTGAAATTATCCAAAATAGATCTGAAAAGGCAAAATCATAAACTTGTAAATTATTTAGAATCTATCCAGTTCTGTCAGTCCAGTTGTCAACACGCATTATATTTTAGGGATCGCCATGAAAGACAAAAGATATTGTGCACTTACAAGATGTTTTCCCAGCTTGGTCGAAGAATGACCATGCCGTAAAATTGACTCAGTATTTTCTCAGCGTCGACATGCATGTTTCCATTGTTGCCCCACTTCTCGGCAAGTTCACAAATTTTCGCCAAATGAGATCCAAAATATCGAACACAACAAGAATGGTGAGATGGGAGAGAATTAATAATGAGTTTGTCCATCATCAGTAAAGCATCTGAGTCAATTTGCAATTTTCCAACACGAATAAAATCTTCGTACAAATTCGTGGGAATTAGAGGTTCAGGAAGCTCTCTAAAGAACCGCCTGATAGCCGAGGCAACTTCTTCCAATCTCCATTCCCTCACAACGCTTGACAAAGCGACGGCAGGATTCACATTCGATGAAACACAAGAGGCAAGCTGATCCCACAATTCCGGTTTGGTTTGAGCCAGCGTAATTATGTTGGAGTCAAAAATAGAAGCAAGTTCAGGTACCAGTCTGGTGGATTCAGTGCTAAGCCGGCGCTCAACCTCTCCACAGAGAGCTATTAAAACGGAAGGGGCAGCTGCCACGGACGGGTCGAAAGACAAATTCAGATTTTTTCCGGAAACTAAAACCACAACGAAATTCCGTTGAATCACAAATACTTATTAATCAAATGCAGATTTACACCTACTCTTAATTTAATCTTTTTATTACCTCGATGACGAATGTAACCTAATTGAGGCCTGAAGTCATCAGGTACAGCATCACAAATCGGCAATCCAAGGGCAAGACATTTCTGATGAGCTATGTATCCACATCCTACACAAAAACACACGTAATATATTTAAATTCTAGACGTTTTAGGGGACAAATATAATAACAGTAGTCTCAAAATATAATGCGTATCCACTAACTTTGACAGATTAATCCTTGATGAAACAACCCTCTTAAAAATTTCTGACATGAATCACATCGGGTGAGAGTGGAAAAGGTCATTTTCCCGAATTCATGATCCCGGGCGGTGTAACTGCCTACACTCCTCAACGATGACGTTTCGCTGCCATTTTGTTCGTGGGCACGAAGCTCGTCGACACACTTAAGTATAGCCTGCTGCTGGAATTCATCGTGAATTCCAAGACTCTGAAAAATATAATTACACATTCAACATTTGAATAAACAATTCCAAATTAACGATCAATGGTATTGACTTCAAGAATTATTCTCTTTTATAGACATGAACATGACAAAAATCCTAACTGCACAAATGACGAAAAGCTACTGCTAAGTGCTTACCGCAAAAAACATCGCCAAATTCACCTCCAAACCACTGTAGATTTCGTCTTCGTTAAGCACACCCATCCTACTTTAGACTTTGCAACTAACTACTAACTCTTGTTATTTTTCCTAACTTCACCTTTTAGTTTCGATAGTTAATGTTTTGCAAATTAATTTACTTCCCAAAAATTTCAAACACAAAGTAGGTTTGACTGAAAGATTTAAAACTAAACCTCTAACTCTACTTTGACTCTCCTACAATAAAACTCAAAAACTGAAATCGCACCTACTAGGACATACTAGAAGCTTGTTAAATATCTGGGATCAGAAATGCCGACCCCAGTAACTCTACTAACTACATTGCAACAACACCAAAGTTTAATGATGCCTTTGTCACCTGCCTGACACCGTGCCGACTAATTATTACTCACCTCCAAGAACGGACACCTATCATAAAAATATCAAGCCACTGCTGCGATTATAATTTTTATTTCATCATAATTCAGACAACAAATAGTGTAAAAAGCCTTTTCTTAATATTTATTGAGACAATTCATTGACCCCTACGCACTAGCTGGCTGCCGACGTGGCACGGAGCACGTGGCGAAAGTAAATGAACACTACAAATCCGAAAAAGCTGTATTCCTCCAGCAGTCACCAAAAGAAAAAAATGGATTCAAGTCACTCGAGGTCATTCCCTATTCTCTGACTTCAGCTTTGTAACGCCACAATCAACAATGCAACTCTCAAAAACTCCAAATTCCCAAATCCCAAGTCACGCATCACAGTTAAAAAATATATTAAGAACGTTCTTTTCGTTTTTCTTGTTTGATCAACGCAATCCTCGGTGCACAATTGCACAATAGGCAGACGAAACTAACTGCACGTCAGGCATGCCAAAATCACGCCACATCCAAAAAAGCTTTCACCGACCGAGCGAACGACAAACGACATCGACTCGATTCCCCTATCTCACCTCAAAACGAGTTACGACTGGTCGTAGTCGTAAGTCGTATGTGCTATGTATTTACATACTCGGTATAAAACACACGTGGACCAAAAAACCGAATCAGGAGCAAACCAAAAGCAGTATGATTGACGATTGACTCAGACATCATGACATAGAGACTGGTAAAAATGTGAACAAAGGCAAACTTCTGCGTTCTACGTTAATGCATCTGCTTTGAATAGCGCATGCATTCGACTGACTCTATGCAGATTTGATGCGTAGAGAAAAACTAATATTTTTTGATGGTGGTGAGAAGATCTATGAGATTATAAGTGGATTTTACATTTATAAATGTTGATGATTTCATGATTAGTAAGTCAGTCGTATAGATAAGAATGCAAAAAGGCATGCCTGATAACCTAACAATGCAAGACGACCAGACGTTTTAATAAAGATTTGTATTTTGTATTGCATGATCGGTGCCAGCGCCTGAGAAAGTGTGTACTGCATTGCAGGACCGAAAAAAGACAGTTTGTTTTTATATACTCCACTATTCCATATCAGCAAATTAATGCAATTTTGGGAAAATGTTATCAAATCACAAAATAGTTCTGCTTTAAAATTAGAAAGATACTAAATCAAAGTGAAGGAAGTGATTGTTGAAGCAAAAGTTGAAACCTTCATTATTGTATTTAACTATAAGAAAGGAAATAAAGGAATTATCAACGGCGCCAGAAATAGTTCATTTCAATTATGTTTTTTATCTTGCATCATGCTATGAATGTTATGTTATGAATCCAATCCAAATCCTTTCAAAATTTTGATTTTTCTTTCCTTGATTTAAGTGGTAGATTTCTTGTTGTTTTCTTTTTCATTTAGACTACTCACAAACTTCTCTCATTTACATAACTCCATTTTTCTAATCTTTTGGATCTTTTTTCTTTAATTTGAATTTGAACCGCATACGTGATCAACTATGGACTATGCTGGAACATTTTAGTTTGGTTCTAATTATTACTTGAAGAACTAGTTGTCTGACTGTGAAGAATGGGGACGGAGTGTTCAATTATGTGTTATTTTATCAGTTTATGTTATCTTGCAGAATCATGAATGGTTAAATCTATAATATTACCTATGCATGGTTGTGGCTTCTTGGTTCTTCTCTCTAATATATGTTCGAACTTAAATTATTGTGCTTGCGCTTCATTTTTGTGTAAAGTAAAAAAATAAACGTGTTTTGCTCACCTCGAGTTTCTGTTCGTTTATAGCCAACAATTGTTCGCCTGAAACTTCACGGTTAAGGAAAATATTCGAAACATCCCAAAGATTTACGGCAGCCAGCCATTCAGTTACCAGTCTTGGAGTCCAATCTTTCACTTTCTATTTCATTTAATGAAAACGACAATGATAACAATATATTAGTAAAATATTCAATCAGATTCAACACAAGCTTGGAGATATAGTTATAAGCAAACCAGATAACTTACAATGTTAACTTGGGAAGTAGGGGTGGATGCGGAAGAATAGAAGCTGCAGTTTTCGATTGCCTTTACATCAGGAGTTCGGACTTCATCTTCGGGCGAGTCTCTGGATGACGACCGTTGAGTGCTTGAAGCAAGAGAAGATGCTAATCCTGATGATGACGACAACGAGCGAGTAGGTAATGTTTTGTATGCTGTGAGACAGTCAGTATGAAAACATTTCTGGCAATCTGTGAACACGAAAAGTCAGAATTTGCAAAAACGTTTAAAACTATTCATAAAACTGTGAACTAACACTGTTTAAAAAATGGTCTTGATGCATCTTCAATTCACACAATCAACTTGTGAAAGTGATAGTTATTTTTACTCATGTATGGGGCAATAAGCGAACAACGTACCTTCACACTGTAATCCCACGTTGCCACCTCCCCAAATATAATCACAGCCTACAAAAAATATTGAAATTAATGGAGCATTATAAAGATATACTATACGAATTATTATCCAAAACAAACCAAGAATTTTTCAAAACAAAGGGAACCAATTTTTATGGAGGGAATAACATAAAATTCATTGCGTCTAAACGACATACTGGGAGAAAGCTTTTATATGGTGCACTTACAGAAATGGCATAAAACAGGGGTTGTAAAAATGGCATCACAGAGTTGATGTGATTTTGTGTCCTCCACCGCTGTCATGTTACTGCTATTGCCTTTAGAACTCATTTGGCGATAGAAGCTTTTGTTACTTGTTGGGTACATGTCGACGGAGCCAGGGGAGCCCACATAACCAGAATCGTCACCACCACTAGTAGTAGTTTTTCTCAACACTCCTATGAAGTTCAAAAGTATTATCAATAGCGTTATTACTATAACTAGCGTTTGTTCACTTTATAGTACTAGTATTAAACAGGTAGTTAGTATATTCGATCTAAAATTGCATCAATACACGAATTAAAAGAAAAGCATGTACGGGGCACTTTGAGACTACAGGCTTTCATTCTCATTCCAACCGGCTGAGAATCATTTTTTTTTTACAAAATATGTATTTAAAAATTCTTGAGCTTATATATGATGAAGTTAAGCGTATGTTAATTTGAAATATGAAATATTATCAAGGTTATTACCTGAATTAAAATCTTCCCGACTTGCGTATTCCAAGTTATTACAGCTTCTCTCCTCCATAATCACATGTAAATGGAATTGGAATGTAATTCATTAAGATTTAAATGGACAGTAGTTCAGTAGCTCAATTAAATGTATCTTTTATTGTATCGATCTGCAGAACTCAAAGACTTATTGGCTTTCACTCTGTCATGAAGTATTTAAATAATGGAGTTTTAAAGTTTTCCAATTATTTCGTTGCACCAAAATTTCCTTCACTTGTACTTGAAACAGGTAAACTCTTCGAAAATAAACAATGTCACGTTAAACTGAGAAATAACACAGCACTGTTCAGAAGCTTTCCTTCTAATGACTTTGACTCGGAATTTGTAATTCACGGACGCAATGTATTTGTAGCTTTCCCGTTTACGTCTATCGTAAATATGAAGAATGAAGGCAATATGACTGCCATATTATAATAATTTAAAATGCCGAATTTGTAAGTACACTAAATGTCGTTGACCGAGAATAGGGTCGGTCCAGTTTTCCACCTGCACCTACAAAACAAATAAATAAAAACTTTAATTAAAGCTTAAAATTATTATATTACAGTATTTATACCAATCATTATGAACTAGATAGATTTAATAAATACAAATCAGCTATTAAATATGTTATTATATTACAATCTCGTTCGACACGGCTTTCTTTTTATCTTGTATTAAGTTGTGACTGAATGAACCCTCAACTTAATCAATCGCTAGATGTTTGTTAGCACGCTGTCAAGTCTAATTCTCTTTATTTAAAAATATATTATCAGGTCATTCACTTAAAAGTAAATCCCTACAATTCAAGTTTGCTTGACCTTTAATGATTCCATTCTATAAAAAAGGGTGGTCTAGGGAAGCACCTTTCTTTCTGTTCTCTACCTTTTGATACTTTAACTCTTGATTTTAAGCTTATGAAACAAATCAGAGGAGAATCCGTGAATTCGAGAATCATGAAAAATAATTCATGAAAGGATATTTCATAAATCATAAATTACATTTTCAATTTTCCATGTGTGTCACTCATACACACATCACTTATATTCTAATACATTATATTGATTTATTCGTTCTACTAAAAGTTTACTAGAAACGTTCATTGATCTGCCATTTCTACATTAGAGTCAAAACGTTCAATATCCAAACTAAAATGAGGACAATAATGAGGGCTCAAACTAAAGTTTAAGTTTGTTTAAACAACAAATTAAAAAGGGCCTAGGCCTATTATGATATTTTGCCTTAGTCAATTAAAATGAATATATCAAATCAACGCTAATTGAGCTAATTCCCTCAAATCGAACTAGGAAGTTTTAGTAAACGTGACAAAAACAAGTTGATATGCTTAATAGTTTTAGCTACTATAAGTCAGTGAGTATCAGAAACTGATCATTATCTTAGTAACCTTCGCTCAAGCTTGAGTCACACTTGAGAAAACGTAACATTTCCAGACATCATTAAAATTTCTTCCTTTTTTGACTTGTTGCTTCTCTTTCTACGGTAAAAATGGAATGGTTAGCACAGGGAAATGAATTCAGCCCTATGTACAACTTTGCAATTTCAATGACACTGATGTACCGGAAATAGCCAGACCTTAAATGACAAGACGTCAGAATCAAAATCACGTCAGAGTGTAGTGGGGAGCTACACTGTATGTATCAGAATCAAGGCCGAATACAAGGTACCAACGATTGAGAAATAAACTATCGATTTTCTCTGGTCTCATGTAAGACTCGTTTTGCAAATCTAGAGAGGGTGCCGATATTGCTGACTTGAATACAGTAGATTTCTAGCGAGACATAATTCTCACTCAGATTCACCGCAACTTCTCTTTTCGCAAAGTACATAAGACACCACTTAGAAGAGATAATTGACAACCCATACTGCTATCCTATAATCCTATCCTTTACCTCGAGAAAGTATGCATAGCATCTATATGACATTCCCATACATTACCTAAAAGTTAGACAAACTGCTTACCCCTTACATTTCCACGACCTTATTTTGCCTCCATACAATTAAAACTCCAGTCAATGGCCGAATACATTAAGTGATGGCTCTGACCGTGTATTATATGTACTGAAAGAAAAACGCTAGCGCTCTATTGTAGATCCATGAAAAGAGTTGAACTCCCAGTAATTTACAAAATAGCTACCTATATGAAATCAGCACCAAATTTCCAAACCACGAACACCAGTAGACCACTAGCCTCTAACCTAACACTCGTTGTACTTCCTCAAGGATTGCCAAACGCCGACTAAAATCAATAGGTGAAGTGAAGACCATGGACATTTTTATACCAACTACCAAAGCAGCACCAACCAAGCAGCACTTTGCCTTCGGCTTTTATGCGTTTCATCATAATATTTCACTAGCAGAAACGTTTAAAGGGAAGCGATAAAGGTTAAAAACCCGTAGTTTTTTATCGTTATCCATATTACTCTTCACTCAGTCATTTTAGTTGGAAGGAGGGCGTACTAAAAATTTCTCCTGCGTGAGTTGAGAGTTGTCTCTTGGCAGAAGGTACAATGCAATATAGTCGGTTTAGTTAAATACCATACCATAAACCATAAAACCAAAGTCATATAATTAAAAGCATTTAATGTTTTGGGTGAAGAGCCGTGCTAGTGTACTGCGTTATATGCGTAATTTTTAAAATCTCATGTTTTGACAGAGAAATGCTATTGAAGGATTTTATTATGTATGACACATATACCAACCACATATATGTACGTGTTATATATTTATGTTATAATGTAGGCTACACATAATGCATCTAAAAAGAATCATAGAAAGGAACTTATATGATTTAGAAAACTATCATAAACATGTTTGAAAATTATTTTGACGAGCGTAAAGTCTACGTCTGCTCTTTGTCTAGTCGGACTGTTCTCAATTCTTGAATTCTTTGTTCACTCCTCAATTACTTTTATGACACATGCATATGCAATTCGTTCCTGTCTACAGACTTTTACGATCCCTGCTTCCCAAAAAAATATTTAATAGGATTTCAAAAACGATCTGTACATGATTAACTTTCGAGAAGGATTACTATATAACTATATGTTAATATATCAATATCGGACTTCCTAAATAGGACAATATTTTACTAGTTGCCACCCGTTTAAATTATAGCGGATCTTTAAACTTTGTAAATTTTTCATAAACTTCGATTACGACCAAGAAAGGGCTACAAATTATGGAGTCAAAAATAGAAAGCATGATACAAGATGCAACATCAACGACATGTTTCCTTTACAATAAAATTTTCACGCGTTAAAAATATATAAAATAAGCTTTGAATAGTTTTTAACTGTACTCGAGGACCATCCAGAAACAAGCTACCTAACACTAAATGTTCATCTGGGACACCTTACTGGTAAAGCTAACAGGCTATCTTGGGCAGGGCAGTTGGCAGTGGGCAGTTTGTTTTACAAATTCAATTAAATACTACTATAGCGCTCTAACAGCTTTCAGAATGGTGTTTTAGGGATACGAAATTATTCCAGATTTTATACTATGAAGCTTGCGAACTCATTTTGTAAGATGTTTAGTATCGCTATGAGTGTTGTTGATGCTGCAAATGAGGTCAACATACTTTTAGTATTCCTCAAGTCAAGTAAGGACGAAGCATTACTCGAAAGGACAACAAACACAATATTATTATTACTATTGCCATTATCTACTTTTGCTTCACTAATATATTTTGAACACAGGAAAAAAAGCGATCCTTTTTTACTGCCTTAAAAACGCCATCATGTTTTTAAGTATCTACTGGATGCTGTGCACTGCGCTGTACATTATTATTGTTATTTTTACATTCATTCTTTACTAAACAAGACATTTAAAAATATTCTTGGCCATTTTACATCACCATCCCCATTCCGGATGTCATCTCATAAAAAAGTTACGATGAAGCTTATGAGAGAACAAAAACATTCCATCCCAATAAGTCCACCGCCAACATCGACTACACAAATGCATTCACAATATAGAAAACTCTATAGCGAAACGAGTAAAGAGAAAATTTTACGAGCACTTACGCGTAGAAAGTATACCGAAAATTACTGTATGTGTGATTTATAGTTTTGTTTTCAATTTCTGCAACAACATTTCCTCCAAAACAATCTTTCGTTTGAAGTAGTTCTTTTTTGTTACAACACAAAACCGAATCTGACAACAAGCCGTAGAATTTCTTTTTCCATTTCATACATACATCTACCTATCTAGTACCTAATGTTCATTATATTATGTACTTCATATATTCTGTTTGATGAGCCAAAAGCCGAATATTGAACTTAAATGCATCATTCAAACTTACACCTTTGTGAATTTAAAGCAATAACAATTTTTTTGCAAATTGTAAACTCTTGCGACCTTCAACCCATCACGTCATTAATAAATGAGGCTGGCAATCCTAGAAGGCAGAAGAATAAGCTATCGAGATCATGTTAATGTGTATTGAGCTGCGGCTGCTGCGGTAAAATTTTGATCCAAGTTACAACTGGAACTGCTATTAGAAATACCAGTGTGAGTAAAAATTTTACCACAACTTTTAAATGCAATGTTTTGTAGAACTCGTAAATGGAAAACGATAGGCCATCGTGCTCTGTCTGACTGTTACTGTCGTGCGAGAATATTTTCTGTAACTCTTCGAGATGCGAAATGCGATAAAAATGCTACAAAGGACGTAGATGACATTTTTTGTTTAAATTAAAATAATAATACAGGATGTGGCATTCATTCACTCATGTAAAGAATTTGGAATGACGGAAACATCAATTTAAAAATTAAGACCATAAAAACTATTTAGGACATAAGGCAATTATACACAAAATTTGATGGAGCTCAATACTTTAGCAGAGTTGCAAAGGATGGCTATTTACTAAAATGATTAAATTACATTTCACTTAATGTTATGCTAAAACTAACTGATGGCACCTCGGCACCCTGGCTGGCCACGAAATAATAAGAGTGGTGAAACGCCTTCATAATTGCAATATCAAAGTTTTTATTACATATCTTTTCTGATAATTAATATAATCAAAAGCAAATTTCAAGCCCCGACCTTACTTAACCTAACCTACCGCTGCACTGTTTAGATATTTTAATATAGTTCTACCGTGCAGTTTATTAAAAGGCTTGAAGTCAAAGAAATGTATGCAAACCAGACTTACCTATATGCGTTCCATAAGTGTGTTTGCAGGAGTAACAAATCTGCTTTAAAAACTAAACAACATGCTGCCAGTCTGCATGTGATGAAATATAATCAAAGGTCAGCAATTTTTGTCTGTGTATTTGAGCTTATAAATTTGAGTTGGTAGTTACCTTTAATCTCACGTATAGATTTTCATATTGTGTTTTATATGAAGGAGTAAATATGTAGATGAAATAATACATATTTTGGCTAATGTCATTATAATCTGTTTTTTTTCTGAATTAACATGCATCCACAACGTGTGTTCAATATGGTGGATCAATAAAAATTTACCGCAATGAATGAGTAGCTGAGCTTGTATAGAAAACCAACCAACATAATATTATTCAATGTTATAGATTGTGCATACCGCCATATTTACATAACATTGTAATCTTTCTCTTTATGTGCATGTCGCAGTAGATTAGTATAAAATGCAGAATCACACTACACGCTAAAATAGTGCATTATTTTGGATGATTGATAAAGTATAAATAGTTTGGCATCTATATAGCATTGCATTGTAAGAGGTGCAACTTTATAGGAACATTAATCACAATCAGTTGTTGGTAATGCAAAAGAGGCTTTCAAGATATAACTTTCATAATATCATGAACTGGATTGATGAATCAAGTAGCTAACATCAATTAACTCAAGGGCAAGAGATTATGTACATACTATTATGCATGCATTCTGCACTGCACACTTGGCTTGCAGAAAGTGGCTACAAATATCGATTACCGTTTGCCAATATTCATATTTCACATTCGGGAAAGGTTACTCGAATTTTCCAAAAGGAAATACCGATAAGATCAGACAGCCAGCAATTTCTAATCTTTCAAAAAGTATTATACGATGATGGCGACATTTTTGTTTGACTTCATTAAGTATCGAACAATTTTAAATAATCATTCAAAACTATGTTTTAGGTTTTAGGTTATGAAAGCTCATAGATGAAGGTGCATTTTTACTCTTTAGGTGCTTAAAAATACACCTTTATCTATGATGAAAGCTCCCATGAATTGCAGTACAAAACCATAGAACGTTACTTGTCATTGTCATAGAGGAAGCTAGGTTGTTCTGTAGATTTGGTTGATGTATGTAATGTAATGTGTGCTCGCTTATGATTTGATGCATAGTGAAGAAAAGTGCAAAAAATAGCTCTCTTTAATGAATTCAAACTGAACTTTATTCAGCAGTCATCAATCGATTGCTTATCGATTGTGTAACTCATATCATATATTTTGACTACTGAGCATTCACACTTTGGAAACATACTAACAAAATTTTAAAACTATCAATTTCTCAACAAATAATCGTATTCATGTGCTTTGAAAACTTGACAAACCTACACAAATGCATTGATTCAAGAGAAGTAAAATTGGAAATGACTAGAAATTCGTAAAACAATCATAATCGTTGCTTAAAGAATTCCAAGAAACAATGGATGCTTTCATGCCAAAAGTATTCTAAATCTGCGTTCACTCTACGTGTAAGCAATGAAATTCAAATTCAAGGCATTTGGTTATCCAATCGTTTTGTAGTATACTGTATACTGAAACGAAATTGTAATTTTTATACGTGCCGTATAATTATGTATCTATCTAGAACACGATATTATGTGATACTGATATGTCATGTTATTAAATCGGATCCTGACTTCCGGCTGGAGTGAAGAAGTCAATAAGTTACAAATCAATCACTGACAAATTAGGAATCAACCGCGATCCTTTGTTTGTCAAATGCAAAATACCATGAAACGTCTACTTTGTTAAATTGTAACTGATTTGCCAATTAAAAATATAACACTACGCAGATCGAAGGAATACTTTCTCCTTACATAACTAGGTATAATTGACATGGAAAATTGATCAAGACGTGGCGTCCTCTATTGCGATTCATATCAAGACATTTATCTTAAATTGAAGGGCGATTTGGTATATTTTTACCTCAAGCTTTCAATATATGTAGTTGATTCTTTCGTTAATGAAAGTTGACTAATTTCAATTAAACTTACACCTGATAGGGTAGGTTTAATAAAGTATATCATATAATAAAAGGGAACTCATTTCATCAATAAGTTTTAAGGTTTCTGACACTGCTCAACCAACTGTATTCGATGCAATCTGTGCATGTCACTGTTGACTATTACCTACTAGTATGTCATTACAAAATAATTTATAATGAAAAACAAATAATGATCTTACCGATTGTATTTAGCCAAGTAAATGCTTATGTCCGATATTTTGTCCGACAAAAATTGATCAGAATCTTGAGCCATGTCATGGCAAATGTATCATTTGCATTTGATGCAAATGTCTTGGGTTGGCAACGTCAGCATACAAAATTAGCTCACTTCAGTTTAAGGAGCACTATTTGTGCAATGCATGATGATAGAATATTGAGCCTTGGAAGACACTTCAACCCAGCATATCAAACATCATTCAAAGAAATAAAATATAAAGTTGAGCATAAATATCCAGGATTCACTGGGCGTATTTATGTGAATCAAAACTGACTATTAAAGTATTGTATCTTTTAAACTTTCACTTGAAGCCAGTAAACTATAAGCTTCAGTAATGACGTACTAAGGGAGAAGCTGAAAATTTGAAGCAGGGAAAGTGAAAGTATTTTCATCACATTTTCTTCGTCCTTGTGTCACACAATTAAATATGTAATTTATTTGTTTGCAGTCACAGAATTTCAGTTGTTGCATTTAAGAATTGCTCATTTTTATGATTTCTTTTATACACTCAATTAATATCATCCTCCTTTTAACTAATGCCTCCTTTAAATAATGACAACTTTAAATATGGACTGACTATGTAAATGATGTATATTAGTATCACACGGGTAAGAAAATTGGAAATTTACATGCACAAAAATTGTTCACTTCACATGGCAAATTGTGCAAAAGTTTTGACCGGGTTGAGCCTGGCTCCTCACATTTTTCTCTGTTGCTGAATATAATTTGTAGTGTGATGATAGCCATAAAACACTGCCACCTTGCACTGCTATTTTTTTCCTTTAGTATCTTCGTCCACTACACTCACTTCATAAGTGAATGATAAAGGATTCAAAAAGGTCGACTAGCATATATAGCATGTTATCATTTGCGCATATTTTATAAGCGATTGTGTGAAGTGCATATATGAACTACCAAACACATGTTTGTGGAAGAAATCAAGAGTTAAATGTACACACTATATGCTACGCTACATAAAGAAGTTATTCTGTATCTCAATATTCCCATCCCCCATACAGCATGTATCATGCAAATGTTGAATCATAATCATAAGCGCATAGGTAGTTGGTTGGAGTAGTCTCTGAAGGTAAACTACTGCTTTTGGAGAAGCATAATATGCATGCGCTTCATTGTATTGTACCGACATGTACAGCTTTTTTAGGTTTCTCAATCGTGCAGACAGCTTCGATGGCATTTTACAACTTACATAACACAACATTTTTAACATTTCTGGCTCTCTGGCTGCCTTTGTAGTCAAAGTCGTTTTTACTGAAACGTCTGTGCTACGGGTTTCTTCTGTGGAATAGTTAAATATGTAAATAAATAAAAGGTTAGACGAATACTATTCATACACATCTATTGATTTGCCCTCTTCATTAAAGCGTTCTCATCATCACAAAATGAAAAAAAAAATTAAGCTGATGAAGATAAGTTCACAGTTTGAACTTATAAACAAGTGAGTTAGTATTGTGCAATACTCATTATATTTCTTATTACATTTGCAGCGTGCACAAAATAGAGAAGTTTTAAATTTAAAAAACATTACAAAGTATATGCATGCAAAGAGCATGTTGGGGCTGGTGAGAGATGGACAATAAATAAAATTACCCATAATTTACGGTGGTTCTTGGGGTAAATCCTTCCAATAATAATCTCTTGGGTTGTAATATAAACTTAAATAGAATTCCATTTCATACAAGTAGCCTTACCATTTTATTTATGCTTGCGTTTATATACGTTTTAAGTATAAATATAATTTATTTTATTATCTTTGTAAAAGTATTTTTCCTTCTCATATTTAAGCGAATTCTCCTTGCGTGCCTGATGTGTACCGGTTTCCGAATGGGCTTCCATGCATGAGATGTTAAAAATACTTGAGCTTTTTTACATTTTTCCCAAAGAGTAGTACGCTCACAAGATATTACAGACTTTCCTTGCTATGATTGTTAGATTTACTTGCATAAACCTTATCCTTTCCCAATCTCTTTTCTTAAATAATCTAGGGTATTCTGGGGTGCTTTTTTACATAGGTAAATTACAAAATATTTACGACGGAATATGCAAGCAATGCAACCTAGCCGATCTTCAGAACACTAAAGTGAATCTCTATTTCATCTTGTTGTTAAAATCTTGCACTAGAGATTGCTCGGTGCATGCAGGAACGATCCAAGCTGAGATTGCGGATTATGCTAGCATCTCACTGCAAAAAGGTGCTAAATAAGTTGGTAATAAAATTTGGGTTTGTTCTCATCCTCATGAATAGGTATTACTTAACCAGCATGTTGGTTATCCATTTCAATGCGTTTCCTATCATCCAACACTTTAAAATTTAATATTTTTAAATCACACTATTCTTATCCTTCATAATATGGAATATTATTATGTGTGACATGTAACAAGCTATTTTTGAGCGAAAACTGGAGTGCAAAGGTTCGATTATGAAGTTTGAAGTCATAATTGAACATCGGTATGATTTTAACCTTGCATGTTAATAACTATTGGTATTTTTACAAATTTTGGACCGATTGAGTTAGTACATGTTAAAATATGAGTAGAAGGACGCTAAAGTTCCAATGCACCATTTGTCATTTCGGATTGTTCAAAAAGTGTATTGAATATTTGAAATCTCTATGTAGGTCGTTTTTAATTTCACGGGTCCTTTCATTCTGCTGAGCTTATTTAAAAACGTAAGTATTTCTCAAATTAAAATGTGTCTTTGAAACCTAGATCAATCGTACACAGGGGCATTGGTCTCTAAAAAGGCAAAGGCCGGAAGACCTTGAAAGTTCTTACACGTGCAATCGACAAGAGAAGAGGACATGGAGAAATTTAGATCAGGACAATGTATATGAAAATAGCGCACAAAATGTGTATATGCAGTAGAATATCCATTGTAGGCAGTTTTATGTATGCTTTCATAGATAATGAACTTTTCTTGTACTTTTCCTATACGTTTGGTCCGGTTTTCCAGAGCTTTTGCTTAGGTTAGCAAATATCCGACCAAATTCGATCGATTAAACTTGTATTCAGCTTTATTGTTACAGCCAATGTGCTATCAGCTACCTACCTCTCTTTGCAGGTTTGCAAAGATGATGCTTGATGCTCCAAGTTCACCGTGCAATTCAGGAGTATTTTACCAGTTTTCATATAAAAGTGAAAGTGGGAAAACCTGAAATTTGGCAGTTACATAAACACAACTTGCTATTGCGTATTAGGAAGATAAGGCTCAACAATAGGTGTTGCAAAATAAAAAGAAGAGGCAAAAACGTGGTAATGTCAAAAACTTGAATGATGCGCATTGTTGTGTTTTATCCAGAATCAGGTTAGGACCCTTCCTGCTAATTCACATTGCAAAATAAGGAAAATCCTATAACAAAATCACAAATAATATTGTTTCGTTTGTCTAATATGTAATAAGAAAAATCTAACATGCTAATATGAAAATGAGAATTGATCTAATGCCACAAGAAGGCCAAGGCCAGACAGCTTTAAATCTGCCATTGTGTGTAATTTAAAGTTCAAAAATCCTGTAATAAGTGATGCTTTCTAGTGAATATTTTAATCCTCTTAGTCTTAAAATATAACGAATATTTAAGAATAACTATTGAGTACCCCTTATCGTTTAGGCATTATAATGGCTTCCCAAGCCGATGCAAGATTTCTCAGTAAATCATACTAAATATCAAGATAGTCTCCGAGAAAGTTTGTCCAGTAGTAATTTATTCCAGGTAAGGGACAAAAGAGGAAGCATTCGTGGAATACACATCTCGAACATAGTGTGGCTTCATTGCTTCTTTCCTTTGACATATGCTCTACATGAAAAGTTTAGTAAAAAATCTGCTAGGACATTTCATATTTTTTAAAAACATCATGAAACCTTAATTTTTACCCTATTGTATCCTCACTTTGATAAATATGCCTAATGCTGACGAAGACAAAGCTATAGTGGAAACGTAAAGTAAGTCTGGATAAGTCTGTGGTACTACTTACTATTAAATTCTTAGGCATTAAGCACTTTACCATATTATATACTCGTTTTAAAAATCTTTATTGTTTGTCATAATTTCATAAACAATGACGCAGCAGTTTCGTTTGCTGCATTAACAAAAATCTGAATGAAATTATCTGATACGAGATTGTGTTTCCATCTATTTTTTGCTTGACTAGTCAGTAGATAGCATGGATAATCACTAACCTAGCCCCCAACAAAATTTACCTGCAAAACGAAACATTTAAATAGGCTAGGAATTCAATGCCACCACTTTTGCATAAAAAATTGTACAGATTGTGAAAGGGGACCTTATAGATTGGTACATCATAATATTAAGCATATATTATGCTTATACATATATATCGTGTGCATACAAACCTATATGCATACAAACAGATATTTTCAGCATCACATTCGCAACCAACCATCTAGTAGTACCTTCGTAGTTTTTTATTGTCAGAGACTGCCGGTTGGACGGAACTGCCGTAAGCAAAATATGTTTTGTAGGTAAATACGTTGGTTTGGTACGTATAAGGTGCATTGTATGATCTCACCCTCAACTACGTCTCTGTGAATTCATTACTTGTACATCGTCGCATGCTGAAGTTCACTCACATCATCTCTATACTATACACTTACTTGTGTATGTATAAATAATTTCATAAAAATAAACACATATACATGGGTATCCGTTTTAAATTGTATTTGCAAAATGTTTTATGCGAAACATCATAGAGAAGACGTACAACATTTATCCACGCTATCTTGTGCTTTTTATTCGTTTCGTTGAAATAAAGTACTATCTAAGATGGCTTTTGTGTACTTTAAACTCATCTTGATTCTCTTCACATCTAAAGAGATAATAACATGGCTTACGCTTAGGTAGGATGCTAGCTATATCCCACAATGGTTCAATGAATTCTGCATCATTATTCCTGCCTTGTCACAAGAATAATCTGATTTTTTCTTCTGCTTGCAAAAAAGAAAGATAGGAACTTCCCTTGATGAAACAATGCTACCTGTAAGAACATACAATAACACAGAAGACTAGCTATTACTCAACACAAATGATGAACACGAACGGTAGAGGAGACCTCAAGGGTTTTGGTTTTACGCACAAGGTGAATTAAAAAGTCAAGCGTTTTGCATTTGTCTTGCTCGGTGAGCATGCTTTGTTGTTTGTTACTTGTCATTTAACATGTCCTGAGTCATCATCTTCATCTTCCTTCATCAACATAATTCTTCAATGTGCAAAAGCGAAGGAGTATATTATATCAGTCATTACAAATCATTGTTTTAGTAAAACTGAGCTAGTATTTTAAGTGCTCTGAACTCTGAAAATCGTGCTCTCATTCTCACAAGTTGATTGTAAATTCTCGTGAAAGAAAGCAGCATGTAGAAGCATGTAAGTGTTTTAGTTTTTCTGCACGCTGACAAATTCTCATTTTGTGTGTTACATTTTTCAGAAGATGACAGCCAGTTGCTGAGTTTGCTGTAGGCAGGCTTGCGATTTAACGAGCTGACTTCTCCATGTGCATGCGTCTCGGAACTTAAACTCTTTATTGTCATCATCACCCGTAAAGTCATTATGTGGGTAGCAGTGATAGAAAACGATTTGTTGAGACAAGATTTAATATTACGCCATCGCCATTCGCCATCCATTGCTATAATAGCCATTCTATGCCAAATACCTGCGTATTAGAAGAAAAAAGATTTTCGGTAGTTAGGTAGTAGAAGTCAGAGAACTCTACTGTTTGTTTTTCACCAGCGAAGTGTGAAATTATCGTTAGCACGCATAATATTCTTTTAGTACGCATCAAAACTTTGAGTCAAACACAAAAACAGCGATGACATTTCATTTGTCAAAATAGTATATTTTTGTCAATCAGATCAGAACGTTAGAGTTCAAGTATGTATGCATCCCATAATTTGTTACTAATTAGTGTTGCGGTTGGCATAAAATAAGTTCATTAAAACTTTATAATGTAAAAAGGAATGCTTGAATATTGCAAGCTAGCCTAAGCCATGAATAAGTATTTTCAATTTCTAAACACCGTTTTGTTTCAAGCAAAGTTGCTTATGTACCTTCAAATAAACCATACCCAAATAAAATTCATCTCATCTAGAGATTATCATTTAGCAAGCTAATCAGTTTTTGTCATTTGCCATTCACTTACTTACGTAGAGGTATATGAAAAGTGTGGGGAGGGAAGGATTGCATTTTTTGGAATAATATGTATGCGTGTTCGTTTGAGTTTTGACTTGCAAAACTGCAGATAAGACTTATCAAAACCAATCGTCTACCAAATGTCAACCTGCTCTATGTAACATTACAGAGTAGAAGATATACACATATTTTAATCTGTATACGAAGTAAACAATTTATTTTTATATGTAATACCAAGTAATCTTTGCCTTTCAGATAAAGACGCAGAAGAAGAGGTGATATGACAGGATATGAACATAATTTTCAATAAATGTAACTGGAACTGGAAGCAATGTACAGAGTGAATCGTCAAAACAAAGTAACACGCTTTGCAAATTCATTAAAGTAATAAACTACGATTACGGTATTCCTCTATGTACTGTATGTGTGGAGCTCAAGCTCAGCTCAACGTCATTTGCAGCGTGTTTCTCACAAACTTTTTCATGATAAATCATAGGTGCCGGTAAATGTCACCGGACATTTAAGTGAATTAATTGCTGTTGTCAAAAACAAAGTAGCGGAGTTATCTCACCTGTACTATAACATTCAATTCATGAATTTCAGTCAATCAAAATGACATGTGCCTGTTATTGAACACAGTGCCGTTCCCGTGCGCGAATAATGCAATGAGGTGTTCTGCTTGTGGAGTGGAAAACACATGGACAACAGACTTGCTTGTCATAATGAACCTTTCTTCGTCTGCCATCATCATAAATGAGCAAGTCTTTAAAAACGACAAACGCGTGCCTGTCTGACATTGACAACACAACTGCCTCATTTTCGCAGTAAACACGTTAATCAACTACGCATAATTAAAGTTCATCTTATAAAGTTAAAAGCTGAAGTGAAGTGACTGTGTTGCTGCTACATGATCAGCTATCAGCTGCTGGCTGGACACTACGTCAACTCAACAGACAGAGGGAACCATACATAACCAGAACATCTGGAGAAAAGTCAAAAGTGCAGAGTGACATTTGTTTCTAATTAAACCTTAACGCTGTATTCAACCGAGATACGTAGTAATCGTAGCTTGACAGTTTGGTGAAGTGAAGCTTCATCAACTCCAGGTAAAATTTATACTTAACTTACTTATTGCGTGAACATATTTCTCCTTTTAACGGATTTCATTGTAAGGCAATCCCGTTTAAAAGCAAATTTAGCCATATTTAACACTTAATCGGCTTGTCATTCGTAATGTCTTTTACAATACCGATAACTGAACATTCCATCGGTTAAATACTGTAAGTGTTTTTTGTGAGAATTCATAATTGTCATTGTCTGCATCGGAATTCGAGGAGGGTTTTCACGTGAAATTTTACACTCCATGTTTTTCACATGATTTGCTACCAAAATAGCTCTAGCATGTCAGTATTCACGTTGACAGTTGTAAAAGTCTACGAATAATATTAGCATATACATGTAGATTCGTTAGTACTTATTTTCTCAAAGCAATAAAATATTACTCTTTTTATCATATAGTAAGTGTGTAATATGTGAAAACTATAATATAGAGAAAATGTGCATCAGAAATTATGAACTAGGTATTCTACACAAATTTAATGTAACTGACAATAGATAGTAAAGTGCGACAATTACTGTTGTGTGTGCAATTCTCAAACGTATGTAATTCAAGGCTTTTTCTGTCTTCTATTTAACTTTTTAAACTAAACTTTAAACTCCATGCATCGCAATTAAAACAACGACTAGTTTTTATGAGTTTTTCATGGTAAAGAAGTAAAAGGTAGTATCGCATGAAAACTTTAAACTAGAACGAGTTATTGAAAATATTCCATATAATTATAGATTGTACGTTTAATAATGTCAAACGTATATTAAATACTCAAAATTAAGTTCTTAGCTTACAAAACTCATGTGCTTACGATTACGTATTAGTTATCTCTGTATGCACAGACTGATTATATTTTAATTTTTTGGATATTATGGTACGCATGTCACTTGAGTAGTGGTACGCGACAAGAATTCCCCGAATCCAAGCGTAGAACAAAGGACAGTCAGGGTTAACTATCGTTGCTTTGCTCGTTTTGTGCATTTACTGCGTACTTCATATCTGATAGCAAATTTGGTATTAATTGAGCATTAGAGCTGAGCTAAAATGGAAATCGCTTGAATTAACTCTGACACGAGGGGAATTTTCTGTGCAAGTGAAATAATTAGTGAAATTGCACGTTAGCTGGTAAAATACGTTGTCATTTTTTAAAGTGGTACATTATATTCTAATTCAAAATCTGATTGCTTTTAAAATTCCAGTCCCTTGATATGGATATCAGCACACCAATAATGTTTGAAAATATAAAAATCGAAGCGGATTCGGACTGCGCATTTTTTGGACTCTCTGCTGCGGTCAATGATGAATCGTCCGGCACCAACAGTTCTAACCATCTTGGAGGGTTTTCCAGTGCATCTGACGCCAAATTAAGCACACTATTATCTTCTGTATCTCCCTTCACGATTGCAGGTGGCAGTCCCAGTAATTCAGGTCGGCAGCCAGATACAAGTAACAATTCATTGATTGCTGAAGGTATGTGCTGTTAAAACGTATCATACTACCCCTATGTTACGGGACATTAGGAAATTAGAACTGTAATGTATAATTATTAAATTTGTTTCATTTACAGACTCTATGGGAGAAACCCTTTTCACAAGTGACATAGTCGAGGTATCATTGTCTTACAGTATTGTACTTCTTACACTGTGTTCTAAAATTGAAATTATTTCTCACGTAAAAGTGTTGTATATTTTAGCAACTGGAATTAGACTTGCCTGAGTTCACCTGTGATTTTGATCTGCTGGAAGATAATGGGTTCATGGATACAACCACAGCCTTCCTTCGAGAAGATTCCGACTCGAAGGATTCAGGCACATCAAGCACACCTGATGCCTATCTTGGAAGTCCATCAATAATGGACTCCCCTCCACTAACACCTCCAAGTCCCGTAGTAAAAGTGGAAACAGAAACTAAACCCATGATTACGCATAGTTCAGTTTCTCCAGGAATTTTACCAATGCTTAAAACCCTGCCACCCGGCACAAATTTAACCAAAATATTACCTGCTCTAAAGACATCGCGAGGTCGGTCCGCATCTCATGACTCCCCTGACGTTCAGGCCTTAAAAAGACACATTCGGATGATTCGAAATCGTGAGTCAGCTTCATTATCCCGGAAGAAGAAGAAGGAATATGTTACAAGTTTAGAAGAGAGACTACGAGAGTTGGAGACCGAAAATTCGCAGTTAAAGCAAGAAAACCAACTCCTCAAGACTAAACTACTGTTACATCAGCAAAGTACAACCAGTGGCCAGAGTCTAGCCTCTAAAAGTAACTGCAATAGCACCCCCAATAACGGAGAACGAAGTACTCCGCAGGCGAATCGTACCAAACTAATCGCCAAAGTAGCTCTCCTTGGAGTATGTTGTTTCATGATGTTGGGAGCTCACGCTCCAAATTCAAGAAATCATTATATGAAAACTGAGGCAATCTCAAATGTTTCGACTGAATCAAAAGTTTTACAAGGTTATGGGACAAATCCAGATCTTCCACTTCATTTGGCCGAGTTTCAAACAAACCATTTGCGTTTAAGCAGATCATTAGCTTGGCACGATGATTTTAAAGAGACCCAGCACAAAAACTTGGAATTCCAAGAATCGAGAAAACTGATAAAGGATAACAAAACGGCTGTAGAAGCTGAGCAATTTGATTCTTTAAACAAAACTAAAGCTGCCACTGGTGCATATCTATCTCCACGTTACAACATCCAATCCAGAAGAAGATCTATAAAGCTTTCCTACCAAAATGCTACCTTGCCACTCTCAGTTACAGATGATATCGCTGACATTCCTATTAAAAGCAACTGCCGAGCATCTTTCAATAAAACGGAATCGTTGAGGTATGTTCGAGATTTAACAAAGTTGAAAGTAATGTTGTGTTAAAAATAAGCAATAGCTAATATGTGTATTACTATTTCCAGGGTTCAAAATGACTTGAAGGGTTTATTCAGCAGAGGAAAACCAAAAAAGAAGGCTCCACAGCATCAGCCAAAACCATTTTTATACTCTTTAATGGATATCAACAGTGTTGACAACAACAAAGTATTAAAAACTCTCTGATAAAGATAAATATAACGAGTTAACAGAATGCCTCAATGTGTTTTAATTTTATTTTAGGGATTAACTGTTTATGACCAAAGAATGCAGCGATACAGTAACTTTTTGGAGAAAATTCATTTGCGAGAAGACACATTTTACGTAGTGTCGTTGGCCATGGAGGATCAGCTTTTACTCTCGGCTAAATCTAGTAATGCATCCTCTCGTCCAAAAATGAGCTTCTTGATGCCCTGGAAAAATGGTGAGCTTGCAAATCCAATCTGGTATTATAAATTAAGATAGTGATTATTTTGATAACGCGTGTCATTTAATCAATCACTATAATTTGTTTTAGACTCTGTCGGGGGGAAGGAGGAAGTGATGCAGATAGATTGCGAAGTGACCAAAGTTTTGAACTTGAAGAACTTGCGAAGAACCACAAAGACTTGAAACGAAATCATCATGTTTCATCTCCACCTACTAACTCACAGTCAAAATAAAAGTACCATTATACTTTCTTCTTAATGCTCACATGTATTCTGTATTCATCTTTGTATATTATTTCTGTGATTGAGATGGGTTTAAAAGCAAAGTGGCTTATCTAGAACAGAATAGAGCAATAAGGGTTATAATGCTTGCAATATCATAGCAATAAATTATCATAAAGAAGACATAAAAATAGAATATAGCTGATAGTGACTTAATTTGTAAATATTTTAGCTTTGTACTTGAGTCCAGTGTAGTAGTAAATTTTATAGAGTATAATATGTAATATAATTTAATCGTGATGGGTCTCACTAGTACTAGTAGTATCACAGCGTATGAGTTTCTTGTATGTAACTTAATCAAGTGTTTTTCTTCAGATCAATAATATGTATTTTAAGCAATATTTGCTTAAACATTCAGTTAACTACATGGTGCCTTTATTTAAACTCTTTGTTCAAAAGAAATATTTAAACCTTACTAAATGTTGTATGCTACTCATAAGAAAGAATGCAATTTCTTATTTAAACTGTGGTGTCTATTTATTTTGCAATACTAGCACATTATTATGCTTTATACTTTCATGTCGCAATTGTGTTTATTGCTGACGTAACAATGTTAATACAGCGCTGAAGTTGTAATGTTAGAAAACGAAAATGTCCACTATACAAACATGTCTACACTATCTTTTGTACATACGTTACATTCATTCTTTGCTTCCACCAAACTTTAATTGTGTGATATTTAGTTCAAAAATGGAGTGGGGTAGTTTTGGAACAATACTAAGTCTTCAGTTAAAACCAACAATGCTACAACAATGGAATCAATCAAAAAATTGGTACCTACTACAATTATGATGAGTGATGAGCCACACGACATACAATAGGTCCGTTTTTATTAATTTTCGTGAAATATTTTACCATTTGAAAATTCGAGTGATCTGTTGTCCGATATTTACGTTGAAATATGAAAAAGTCTATATGTAAAAAGCCAAAGACAATATAGTAAGTTGTTGTTTATATAGTATATCGTTAGCACATGTAGGTTTTGTAAAAAGCTACCATGTACCAAAAGCGTACATGGCATGAGCGATTAATATCATAGATAATGAGTTAGTAAATATGATACATGTACTAACATATTTATTAACAAACTTACCATGCAATCTTTATTTATCGTATTTGTATACAGTTTCGTGTAGCGGTGAATATTCTATTTTAACTCGTAATTTATAATACTGTGTGGCGTGTACTGAAAGACAATGAAAAGAAATGGGATTGAAACTTGAGATGAAACAAAAAAATCATTCAACAAATATTGGCAAAAGTATTGTGAGTATTAACTAGACGTTTGGAGAAAGGAAATAAAAATTATTATGCCTCTGCGATCAGATCGATGGGTATTATCGTAATTTTGAATAAAACCAATGCTACAATAATTTGACATTACCAATTTCATGCAACAATCAATCTTTAAATGGAAAATCATATAAAAACGCACCAGGCACGAATCAATCAGTCATCTATACGCTGAAAATATTATCTAATCCATCCTTATTCACTCAATTTACAATATTTGGTCCAAATTTGCCCAATGTCATGGGTTTGCAGCCTAAATAGATTTTCCCAATTCAGAATTTTAGCTGGGTTTTAAATTAAGGAGCTCCTCTAGAGTTATTAAACCCGATCTGCTCTCGAGAGCCTACTTTTACATGCTTGATTTGATTCTTTGTCTTAATTTGCTAACTTTCAATAATACAAAGAGAGGAATGGTACCAGAAAGTTGGTGCTAAAAGAAATTCTACCTTTCATCTAGGTTTGCATTTATCCATTTTGTGTCTGTATACAAAAATGTATTTGCTAATTAAAACGACCTTCAATCACAGTAATTTAATTTCGATGCATGCCATAACACCCTACACACTGTGAATACATTAAATCTTCGCATGCATCAACTCGTGGATGTAATAGTATTAGAAAGATTCTTATTCTAAAAATCAGCAAAAAGACAAAGGCAACATAGAATATTTTACCACCTTTAAATTAAAGTCCAGCTTCCAGTACTTCACTATTTGTAAGTTATCGCATATTAGCAGTCAAGCGGCGAACTTACAATGAGTCATATGATAAAAATTCTTTTAAAATGTCACACTTTGTAATTTTGAAATTTAAATTTATAATTACAAAGTATTAGCAAATTCAACGTTAAACGTGATGAATTTCTCTAATTTTTTCCGTTTGTGTTCATGACGCAACTATATGCATCTTGTGTATTCAACATAATTGCACTACTAGCATAGGTTAGCACACATTCCAACTGAATCAAGATCTTCTGAATTTTCTCTCTCTTCAAGCTTGGCATGAGCGAGAAAGCAAGTGCGTTCTCACATTGCCCCTGCCAGAATTGCTTAACGTTCGCATTTGTGCAAAGAAACGCCTTATTACAATTATTGCTTTTTTTAAGTTTGAAATTTAAACCTTGATTTTTAAATTGTCCATGACGCAGAAGCAATGTATTCAAAAGCATTATTTTGGACGAGCTTCCTTCTTGTACAAACGTCTTTGATCCCTTTTACTGCAACCCTTCCTACAACCACAGTCGGCAGCGTAGAAAAGGAGCTTGATGATGTCGAACATCATACACTTGCACCAGGTGCACCAAAAATTGAGACCGAAGCGCTTAATTTTGTTAAAGAAGTGAACAAGAAAAGCTTCAAAGCGTACAATGACCTGGCTGTTATACAATGGAATTACGAGAACAACATCACAGATGAAACGGAAGCTGCAAGAGTAAATTTTCAACCAAAGCTAAGCACTTTTACGTTCCTCATAACGTCCAATACAATTATGAATATTTTGCAGGCAAAAGCTGAAGCAGACAATTACAAGTTTGAAGCAGACATTCAAACCGAGGTGGAGAAGCGATTTCCTGATTGGGATAAATTTGAAGATCCAGTAGTGAAACGTATGTTTTCTAATTTCGCTGTCCAAGGGCCTGGAAACATGTCGATTGACAATATCGCAAAGGTACTCCTCATTACTGTACCAAGACTAAGGCAAAACACTTTGTCATCTTTTTTGCTACCTTCCCTTTATACTTATGATAAATCATTGTAGATGACGGAAATTGAAAGCAAAATGGAAACTGCGTACGCTACAACAACTATCTGTGATTTTTATGACAAAACCAAATGCGACTTGCGATTGGACCGAGGTTTGCGGAAAAAATTTGTACACACAATTCCTTAGTTTAGTATGCTTAATAGCATTTTATGGAATGCATTTTCTATATTCTTTTATTTAAGACATCAACAAGAAGTTGTCAGGCAGTAAGAATTGGGACGAAAGAGTATACTATTGGACTGCATGGTAAGTACTAAATACTATGAGCTCATAAAAACATGATTGCTAGTAAGGCGGTGGGCAGTTGAAAACAATTTGTTTCCTGGAATTCATTACTACATGACTTTCTCCACCACAGGCACGATGCTATGAGCAAAGCTGTTCCTCCTTCCCTTTATCAAACGTTCATCACGTATCAAAATGAAATGGCTCAGGCTAATGGTACTTGTTTTGCTGAAATAATTTCTTGGAACAATATTGCTTAAAGAATTAGTTGAAATGGCGAAATGGCATAACTCAAAAATATTTATGCATTGCAATCAAGATTTTCCCAATATGGGGGAAATGTGGATCACACAATACAACGACTACAGTGATGACTGGACTCCAGATTTATTCAAAGAGGAAGTCCGAGCTCTTGAAGAGGACATCCGGCCTATTTATAACACATTGCATGCTTACGTTCGTATGAAGCTTAAACAAATGCCAGAATTTGCAGGGAAGATCCCAAAAACTGGGTATCTACCTGTCCAGATATTGGGAAACATGTGGGGTCAAGTGAGAAATGATAGAGATTTATGCAAATGCACTAAAAGTAGTAGCTTTACAAAATTATTTTCTCTGATTCCATTAGTAATTTGTTTACTTGTATTTAATTTGTTAGGATTGGACTTCTTTGGATAATACAAAACCGTATCCGGAACCCGAAGTGACGACCGTGCGAGCCACCAAGGCTTTAAAGAAATCTGTAATCCCATTCGACTCTCACAAGCATATCTTTAATTATTAATATTTTGCTATACTTATAACACATATCTCCCAATAATTTCAGGGCTACACAGTGGAAAGATTATTTAGGGAAGCAGACCAGTTTTTTTCTGATCTGGGTCTTTTAAGAGTTCCTGAAAGCTTTTGGAAGCTTTCTCGTTTGGAGCGACCAAAGGATGATCGCGAGGTTGTATGCCATCCGAGGTTTGTCAATATGAAGCTCATACATATCTCAATTTCTTAGTTTACTTTTCTAAAATTTGTCATTGTCATGTGTATACTTGAATAGTGCATGGGACTTCAGTAATGGAACGGATGTAAGGTAAATTACTTGTCTTTGGATTGATTGACATTTACTGCAAAACCCCATGCTTTATTGAACTCTTACATGAATTATCTAAATACATCATTAGAATAACCATGTGTGCCGAGGTCACACTTGATGATTTGCTCACTGCACACCATGAGGTAAAACAATACACATATATACAATATAGGTACATTATATTTACATATTACAATTACAACACTTTTCCCAGTAAAAAAAACTTTTGAATGTTTAGATGGGTCACATTCAGTATTATCTTCAGTACCAAAATTTGCCGCATGTTTTCCAAGATGGTGCCAACCCAGGTACAGAGAGCATATAGTGAGATAATGGGTCATTAAATAGTACTTTTGTGTTCCACACCACCACTTTCTTTGCATTTTTGCTGCTTTAAGGTTTTCATGAAGCCATCGGCGACTCCCTGGCTCTGTCGATAATGACTCCTGTGCATTTACAATGTAGGCTAAAGTTAGATCTGGGCTTAGAAAGCATGTGTAACTCATCATTCAAGGACGTTAATAGCGATTCCATCAATAGTCCGATTTCCGAAGCAGAAATGAACTTTCTCTATTTGACTGCTCTGCAAAAGGTATTTGCAATTTGCAATAGTAATCTATGCATAAGTAATCAGACACAATCATTGAGATATTACTACTCTCTAATTGTCTGACAAGGTGCCATTTCTTCCATTCTCATATGCATTGGAAGTATGGCGGTGGAAAGCATTCAATCTCTCCATCAGCGCCAATGATTACAACAAGGAATGGTGGAAGATGAGAGCTTCGATCCAAGGAATAATTCCCCCAGCAAATAGAGATTCACCCGACTTGTTTGATCCTGCCTCAAAGTTTCACATTGTGGCTAATGAGCCGTATATTAGCTACTTTGTGTCCTACATTCTCCAATTTCAGTTTTATGAGGCAATGTGCAAAGCAGCTCATCAATACGACGATACCTCAAACACAACGAAACCTCTTCACCGTTGTGACATTTCTGGTAATAAGGAAGCCGGAAAACTGTTGGGGTATGTTGAAATCATGAAACATTTTTAATCTAAAATTTTCAGCCTTTGAAATGAATCTGAACGAATGAAATTTTAGCAACATGATGGAATTGGGCTGCTCAACTGATTGGAGAACAGCTTTAGAAGTAATGACTGGGACGCGACATATGTTGGCTAAACCGTTATTAAACTACTTCCGGCCTCTAACCGAATACATGCAAAAGGAGTTGAAGAAAAACAATGAGCCCGCATGTTACGGTGAATACTGCAAATAGCAATGTTTTGGTTACAAATCGCTCGAATAAAGACGTATTGATAACTTTTGACAATTCCTTAAAATAATTTAAAGCGCATCTGTTAAATGTCATATCTTTCATAAAACATAATAATATTACAATTACAGAAATGTTTACTTGTTTAGTGCAACATTCAATCAAATTGATGTATGTATGTGAAGAAAGTAGACAAGATACATATACCAACCCGTGATAATTTCTCCCACACTCTGTTTTTACCTCCCCGTGCTGTGTGGAATGAATGATTTCACTCTGAAGGGTTGATATTATTATGTGGGTATCATTGCTATTGCCCTTTTCAAACATAAAATCAGTTATGCATGCATGAGATTCACATGAAAGCAACATGCTCAATCTACATCTGCCTACTTATTGATCTGAGTCAGAGATGATGCTTGTGTAAATGTATGCGTGAATTTGGCAAGTTTCACAATACCCAACCATATTGTTTGAAGAGGGAAAGTCTGTAAGTAATGTACAGTACGTCATATAATAGTAATCTGTGTGGTAGCAGCAGCTTGAATAATGCATAGACGAAACAGCGATGCATGCATGTAGGGGAAAGTTTTTATAGGTAATAATAAGCAAGTGGTTACGCCAGAAGAGAAAGTTACAAACCTATGACACCGTATTACCGTATTCTCACGTCCATTAAGGTACCTCTTCACTCTCGCTCCCCTTTCTCTACATGTCGAAGGAAACACATAGATGCACATACTCCATATGATTTCTTCCA
This sequence comes from Willowsia nigromaculata, assembly GCA_034700605.1. Taxonomy (NCBI): domain Eukaryota; kingdom Metazoa; phylum Arthropoda; class Collembola; order Entomobryomorpha; family Entomobryidae; genus Willowsia; species Willowsia nigromaculata. The sequence continues at coordinate 31,446 of JAQIXX010000033.1, forward strand.
TCACTAATGGGGAAGAAAAGAAGAGAGAAAGCAAAAGATGACTACTTGGAAGTGAAATGGCCTTGTACCAAAGTTATCTCCCAAGAGTACTGGCGCCAGGTTCCCATTATCTTCTCAACTACTTCCTTCACTTAACTGTAAAAATAATTACCTTTTTCAAAAGTAGCAGCAAATTAAAAACATGTAGAATCACACTTTTTTAAGTGTCTTCCTTTATTAAACTTTAGGCCAAATTTTTTTATAGATCAACAATGACCTTTTTTGTTCACGCATTGAGAAAGTTGAGCACGTTAGCAATAATTGGCGAGCTACTGTTTACGGTCATATTAGTTATTTATGATTATTTGCCCAATTGAGATACTCCGTAGACAAATAAGTAATCATGCCTAAATCTAAACGAACAAATAGTGGCAACGAAAGTGATAGTGACGATGGGGGGTTTCTCACTAGATTTAATCATTTACCAACCGTCAATGCTCCGGAAGAACCCCCTCGAATAATTAATGTGAGAGTGCAAAACACTTTCTCTTCGTCGTACGTACTTACATCGTCAAGAACTGTAATAACTGTGTCAATGGTAAGCAAAGCTCTACTCTCCACAAATAACTTCAGTGAAATTTCCTTTCAAGCAATCTTATGATATGTATTTTTTGTCTTGTGTGCAGATATTTGCTCTACTCGAGTCGCTGTTGTGTGGCTTGGGACTCATTTCATTGTATGAAGATTTTGAGTCTGATTCTGATACACGGATAATCGCGCTGGGGATTTTCCTTACTTTCATTGCTGGGGAAGGATTTAGAATATATTTATTATCGCGGTGGTGGGGAATTTCACCACGATGTGATATCGTAAGTGATATATTTCCATGCTATATATAAGTATATTTTCTTAAGCAGTCAATTTCACTCTGGAAGTGCTACAAACATTCTTTTCCATGTTTCCGTTTACAGGAGCCAAATCGTGCTTACGGAGAAACCATGAAGTGTTTCAAAATCTCATCCGTGCTAATCATATTTATAATTTGTCCAATATGTCTAGTCATATTTTTTATCGTTTACGCTCTCGCAGGTTTACACGGTGGAAGTCCAATACCTATAAGTTTATCACTGTTTGTTTTAGTTGCTGGATTTGATCTAATACTTTTTGTACCCTGTTTTGCTTGTCCGACTGCAATTTGCTCAGCATGCTTTTGGAAGCGTGTTGTGAGAAATCATGAAAGAGGATTAGAATATTTGAGACAAAATCAATCATGAAATTTGCAAAAAGATCAAGTACAATCCGCTTTTAATTTCACCAATTTCAAGTTCACATAAGTTTTAAGTGTTATGCTGTCTGACGTTGATCAACAAGAATAAAGAGATTTTTTCAATATCAAATTTCAACAAAAAACAAAGGTAAATATTTTATTGGTCTTCCATAATTGCAATGCATTTCATGGCTCAATCTATTATTTAGCATTTTAGATTTGTCCTTATGAGAAAAAAGATACGATACGGCCACGCACGACAATGAAACGATGCTTTTTATCAATCAAAAGTTCACATGCATATATACCAAAAGCGTGGATAGCAAGTGTTAAGTATTCTTTGATACAAAAAGTTAGAAAATTCATGAAATGGTTTTTGCATTCCTCTCAATTCGCTTACATTCCAGGTCATTTTTATCATCTATCATAGATTAATCTTCATATGTAATTTGCACAAGTTTATTATCGTTTTAATTATGATTACATACTATGCAGTGTCAGTTGTAATTTATTGCATTTTGGCAGCATGAATGTGTTCATGTATGCAACTCTGACATACCACCACCGTTCATGAAAGCTGGCACTGCTTGCAGTTACTTTCACTTCCTTTTTTACTCATTTATATAGTTTATGCATTAAATAGCATTGCCAAATATGCAGTATGTGCTTGGTGGGTTTTTAGCTTATCAACCAATGAATGTAAGGAATAGTTTACTGAACATGCTAAGGTCTCTCTGACGAACCAAAAGCACTGCGTTCGAAATGAAGGACCCGACAGATGAAGAAAGGCAGAACAATCTCCTCCTATCCTCGCTGCTTCACGCTGATTTACTTTTGCTGCATATTCCTCTCCTCACTCGCACTCCTCCTCACACTCAACACAGCACAATACAGCACAGATGTTGAACGTGTAAAAGTAAAAGCTAGACAGATGTGTGAATTAATTGTGCATGAATGAATTGGGTTGGGAGTTGAGTTGGGATTTGGGAGTTGGGATTATAACTTATAATCACGATAACAAAAGTTTCCTAAGCAGTTAATGTTTAGTGCACTTTTGACTATGTGGAAATAACTGACAGTTACTTGTCATGCAAAGAAGTCCGGAAGCGATAGCCCTTCCTTGCGTGTATAACATTTGTGATAATCAAAATTTGTGGTGAAGTTTTTACAAGTTTGCTGTGAAAAATGATTCACAGTCTCTTTATCATAAACACGTCGGGGTGAGTTTAAAAATTAGCTTTATTAGCAGACATTAAAATGATTTATGCATCAATATCGGCATTTAAAATTTTGCAGATTATTTATTGTCTTAAATATTATTTATTACAGCGACGTGTTTATGGAAAAGCATTGGAAATCTGTGATTTCACGGTCGGTGTGTGATTACTTCTTTGAGGAGCAGAAGAAAATATCTTCCCCCATTGATATGCCTCCAGTTCTGGCTACCCCACACCACTATTTAATCACGATATTTAGGTGCAACATGTACTTTGTGGCAGTTTGTACAACAGAAGGTAAAAATTATTATTAGACTTTTGCGCAAAAAGCCAAGCAATAAAATAATCACTTTGAAATTCTCTGCTCGTTTTGTTACAGTGCCTCCATTATTCGTCATTGAGTTTCTACATCGTGTTGTGGATATATTCGAAGATTATTTTGGCGAATGTAGTGAGTCTATCATTAAGGAACATTACGTTATTATTTTTGAGGTAATAAGCATACAATTATGAATCTTTAGAAATCTTTAGCTGAAATGTTGTGCACTAATACTAATCAAATATTTCACAGCTATTGGATGAAATGTTGGATAATGGGTTCCCACTGGCCACCGAGTCGAACATTTTGAAGGAACTTATCAAGCCACCTAACATTTTAAGAACGATTGCCAACACTGTAACTGGAAAATCCAAGTACGTGTTTATTTAAACCATCTTAAATTCAAGGTTGGGACTATTTGAATCCTCACTGTTGTATTATATGTTCAAATAGTGTTAGTTGCACATTACCATCTGGCCAACTGTCAAATATTCCTTGGAGGCGAAGTGGAGTAAAGTATGCAAACAATGAAGCATATTTTGATGTCATTGAGGAAGTGGATGCGATTATCGATAAATCCGGAGGAACTGTCTCTGCTGAAATTCAGGGCTATGTGAGTAATGTGTATTATATCTGCCTTGATTTTGATTTCATCTGATTAACAAACACGATAATTAGATAAGGCAATATACGACAAAATTGACTTTTCCTTTTTTGTTTGAACATTTCAGGTTGATTGTTGTATTAAATTAAGTGGAATGCCAGATCTGACCATGACTTTTGTTAACCCACGAATATTGGACGATGTTAGCTTCCATCCATGTGTTCGTTTTAAGAGATGGGAGGTAAATCTGAATCCAGTATCACTTTTGCACTAATATATAATAGTTCATGATAGCAAATTTAAGTCTTTTTTCCCCTTTGGTGACAACAGAGTGAAAAAGTGTTATCTTTCATTCCTCCGGATGGAAACTTCCGCTTAATTTCCTATCACATTAGTTCACAAAGCATTGTGGCAATTCCTATTTATCTGAAGCATTATATCTCATTTCGAGAAGGAAGACTTGATATAACTGTTGGACCAAAGCAGACTATGGGCCGGCAGGTACTATTTATATAGATATTATTTTTGTAAGGTTTAATTGCGCTAATAATAAACACTATTGGCAAAGTTTTGCATGTCTTAATTAAATAGGTTGAAAATGTATCTGTCGAGATACCTATGCCAAAAGCAGTTTTAAACTGTACATTGGTTCCATCCCAAGGAAAATATTCCTTTGACCCTGTTAGTAAAGTGCTACAATGGGACGTTGGCAAAATCGACGTCACCAAACTTCCAAACATCAGAGGAACGGTATTCCAACATATTTTTCGTACCCTTTGTTGGTGTATGGTGTGTATCAATTATGGTAGTTGCTCACATTTTATTTTACTTTTTCAACAGATAAGCCTTCAGGCAGGCTCACCTCCTATTGAATCAAATCCCGCTGTAAACGTAAGTTACTAAACTTTAAAAAAGTGCATTAATATGAGATTTTTTCCAAAAATAAATGACTGATTCATATATAATATCTTTGAAACCCTATTTTATCATTTCTACAGGTGAACTTCACAATCAATCAAATGGCGGTTTCAGGGTTGAAAGTAAGCAGACTCGATATGTACGGTGAGAAATACCGTCCTTTCAAAGGTGTTAAATACATCACAAAGGCAGGAAAATTTCAAGTCCGCCTTTAACCTCATCATTTGGACAATCAAAACTCGACATTCATAGATTATTTCTCAGTCAGTTATTCATTCCTTTGCATGTTTTCATAAAGTAGTTGTAGTATATTCTCTATTTATTTTTCTTTTGTTTGGTTCAAAAATGTAAATGGTTTTTAAACATATTCCTCAAAAATGGCCTATTACTGTATTTAATTAAGTCTACAAACGTTTTTAAGAATAAATTGATTAACAGTTCTTTACTTGTATTGTAAAAAGTGATTTCTTTGTTAATTGAATAAAGAAATAATAACGACCTGATCTCTGTGTTTCATGCCCAATAACGTCGATTAAGTTCCTGGAATACGAACATCCCTTTTAAGAATCCATCGATTACATTAGGTATGTTTATATTGGTCGATTCAAATAGCATGTTGCTTGATAATGTAGCAATACAGAATTTCATATAAAAAAGCATCAGTCAAGCCATAAAATCCGGCCCACAACTTACTTTCCAACGTATTGCAATGTTATCTCTTCGTGTATATGCTCTACTACATGCCTGAGGAAGTTTTATAAGATAGCTATGTATTAACATTTATCATAAAAAGTATATACACGACTAATCATGAATCACCACAAGTTTGCTTTTATGCTTTATGAGATAAAAAGCGTATGTAATGAAACAAGAAAATGTTTCCGTATTTGCTAAAGAAAGTTTCAATCATAGAATAATAGTTGTTTATGGTACGATAAGTACATACTGTTTATATATTAGTATATTTTAACGTAGTAGCATTGCAAACTGCAGTATCATTGATGGTGTCTGAAAAACATACAGCTTTTAGTATTTACTTTTCTTACATCGTTTTATGCTTGTTGTGATTATCAAAATGTCATCATAGACAAAGGGCACTAAACAACAGTTAGGTTGAGCTTTGAGCTGATATCAGCTTTCCGTACATTTAAGTTTTCGTTTTCATCATTTTTCTTTTGGATGGAGAAGCGGACGTACTACTAGATTTGCGATTTTTTACCAACATGACAAAATTAGCATTTTTGATAGTGATTTGCTGGATTTTGCCTTACGCGATATCTAAATCACAAATTAACAGGACTACAACAGCAATAGCCAATGATAGAACGTTTGTCATAGATTATGAAGACAACATATTTCGAAAAAATGGAAAACCTTTTCGATATGTAAGTGGTTCCATTCATTACTTCCGGTCAACAGAAGATCGATGGAACGATCTGCTTCGAAAGTGTCGGCTAGGAGGATTGAACGCGATAACAACGTAAAGCATTCATTAACATATTAATTAAGTACTTCTCCAGTCGTATGATTTACTTTTGTATATTTTTCTCTTTTCATTAGTTATGTTGCATGGAATATGCATCAACCTACACCAGAGGAAAAGTTTAACTATGATGGGAACTTGAACTTATTCAAGTTTATCGAAATCGCACAGCGAAATGATTTACTGGTGATTATCAGGCCTGGTCCGTATATCGACTCAGAAAGAGATATGGTGCGCTGTGTGCTTTTTTCTTTGTTTCTTACGAATTCACAAAATGGTGAGATAATATTTCTCTCGTGTTTTTTGCTTGCTAAACATTAGGGTGGACTGCCAGCTTGGCTTTTGTGGGAGAAACCAGGCATGAAACTTCGAACGAGTGATCTGGGTAAAGTTCTGAAAGAATAGAATGTCTAGTTGTCTAGCATTTGAAATCAGTGTTTTTACACAAAACCAAAGTACGCACATTATCTTCCTTTTTATTTAGATTACGTGTACTTTGTTTCTCGCTGGTTTGACGAACTCTTACCAAGACTGCGTCCATATTTATATGAAAATGGAGGTCCCATTATAATGATGCAGGTATATTTAATTTCACTGGCAGCTTAGAATCATAAAGATGCATGGGTAGTAGTAAGTTAGTGGACTTAATAAAAAATGTGTATATCAAGGTCGAAAATGAGTATGGAAGCTATGCCTGTGATAAGGAATACACTGGATTTTTACGCGACCTGATTCGTTTCCGCCTTGGAGAAAATTTAGTACTATTCTCCACCGACGGAGCCTCTGATGGAATGGTCAAATGTGGCAGCCTCCCAGGAGTAAGCAAAACAGTGTTGATTATGCATGCGCATAAACTTGCGTGATAACTGGCAACTAAACTTTGAATTTGTTTCAATTAGGTGTACCCCTCAGTCGACTTTGGACCGGAGTCTCCAGAAAGCATAAATTCATCTTTTGCAGTGCAGAGAAAGTACGCTCCAAAGGGTCCTTTAATCAACTCAGAATTTTATCCTGGTTGGATTGATCACTGGCAAAAGCCACATAGTAAAACTAGCGCGGAGGCAGTTACCTCTGCACTTGACACAATGTTGGCGCTGGGAGCCAACGTTAACATTTACATATACCACGGTGGAACATCCTTTGGATATGGGTCAGGAGCAAATATTGATGGTGGAATGTATGATCCGAATCCAACATCCTACGATTTTGATGCCCCTCTGAGTGAAGCTGGTGATCCTACTGAAAAGTATTTTGGCATTAAAAATACGATAGCTAAAGTAAGATGTGAGAATTCGAAGTAAATCATGATTCTGTCGCTTGAATATGTTCTCAATGTATCGACTGATCATTCACTTGAAACTTTTATTACAGTACATGAACGTTCCCAAAGAAAATACGACTGTGGCAGCAAAAGGTGCGTATGGAAAGGTGCATTTGAGAAAGCTCACGGGAATATTTTCCCCAGAATTTCAAATGATCTTTGGTGGTTTACGAACACATTCGTAAGTTTACAGACAACATAAGTACACTAGGATACCCTATGGAGATCTGATCTGATCTTTGTATTGCATCATAAAGATTTCAAAATCGATTGTTTTGCTATACTTCTACCTAGACCGTTACCGTTGTCGTTTGAGGAACTTAAGGTTGCCTCAGGTTTTGTGCTGTATCAAGTTCCAATTGAGTTTGTACCTTCAGACCCAGTTTTTCTTTCAGCTCCTGACTTGAAAGACCGAGCGTACATATATGTGGACAAAGTGAGATTCCAACAGTTGCAATCTTCCAGTGCTCTTTAACTTTAGAATGACGAAAATGGGTGTTCATTAGTCCTAACCGAGTGTTTAATTTAAATGAAGGTGTTCCAAGGCATTTTATCGCGTCAGGATGACATTTATTCAATCCCGATTATGGCGCAGCAAGGACAGACGCTTAGTATGTTGGTGGAAAATCAAGGCAGAGTTTGCTATGGACAAGAGATAAATGAAAGCAAGGTGTGTGTTATGAAAATGGAATGTTTCCCTCCTCAGTGTTATAACTTATAATGTATAAATCTGAATGCGCTCGTTTGTTTTATATGAGTTTTTAAATAATAAATTCAGGGACCCGGAGCAAACATTACGTTAGGATCTACCACTTTAAGAAACTGGGAAATGTTTCCCCTTTTCGATTTCGATGGGCAAAAACTAACCAAGTACAGCAACGGACTTAAATCGGGCACAGTTGACAATGTTGAAGATCCTCTCCTGGAGATCAGGAATGGTGGAAGTGGGTCATTTTTCGTGGGAAATTTCTCATTCTCGTCTAAAAATAACTCCGCATTGGATACATTCGTCAGATTAGATGGGTTTTCAAAAGTAATATTTATACACAATATTTGCATAATTTTCTAATTTATAATTATTGGTAAGGGAAGGGACATTCTTTTATGCTCTACGATTTGTCATTTTTAGTTTCAAACATTATTTTAATACAATTGAAACATTTTAAGGGAACAATTTGGATCAATGGATTCAACTTGGGGAGGTACTGGCCTATTGTCGGACCCCAAGTGACCTTATATTTGCCAGCCTCTTTGCTTAAACCATATCCCGAGAGAAATACTTTCATCGTATTTGAATTGGAAAGAGCTCCGGATGCCTGCTTGTCGGCGATCACTTCTTTGAAACCAGCACAAGGCAATGACAATTGTTTTATCACCCTGACTGATACGCATGTGATTGATATTCCGACCCCATACCGGGCCGATAAGCCTTTGTACAGAAAAAATCCTTTCTAATCCTATGGACAATTCCGTTTCTTTTATTACATTTAACATTGTATTCGTATGACATATTTGATATTATCATACATTATGCATATAATTAAAGCTGACAATGAAAAATAAACAAAATATTTGAATAAAAGGATTTAATTTCACATTTGATAAGAATAAGAAGTATTTATCGTATATGATGATTTCGCCATGCATAGTTTTGTGATTCTGTGATCCGTTCAAGAGAAAGCAAGAGTGAAATGAGCCAGTGATAGAGAAAGCGAATGTAGTGGTACGAGAAAACATTGCGCTGCTCACGCTGCTGGAAGAAAGTACGCTGTTCATTGTTTCATTTTCTGTTTCATCCTTGCACGTTTGCTTACGCTTGCTTCTACAACACAACCCTTCATTCACGATTTGCTCAGTAGCTCAGTTCTGTCATCACGTTTGTGTATCATGTTGCTCCCAAAACAGATGAGTTTGTTTTGTTCGTGTGAGCGCTGATGGTGATTTCATCTTCTTCGGCTCCTGTCCTGTGTGTGAGCAAAAGTAGTTTGTTTACCTTCTCGTGCTCAATTTTTAAAGGAGTAAAGAAAAAAACCACAACAATCAATTGGTCAACTCTAACATTTTATTTTATGCATGCTTGCTCCCACTTTCCGTGTGTAGATGTCGACCAGAATACGATAAGACTGTCACTAACTAATTGCTTAAATCGCATAGTTTTGTGTTTTATTTATTTGTGAAATTGTTCATTATGTATATGTAGTTAATGACGTCTGCACGAAGTCAATCTTTCTCAACATAATTGGGATTGAGAATATTGAGATTAGGTCTCCTTAATGATGCTGGGCGCTTTTAAGAACACACACATTTGACATTTCCATTCAAAACTTTCATGCATTTGTTGATACTGCCAATTTTCAATCATTGTTGACACACTCAATCATCAGTTTTCAACTTACGTCTGATAATTATTTGGTGATTCGTCATCCTAGCTTGTTACTCTGATTGCTGATCAGACAAGTCTCAATCTTGATTTGTGACTAAAGTCTCGATATTCGAATTAGTAATGGCTGCGCGAGCCCCAATCAAGAAACGGGCGTTAGCCGAGTTTCAGTCGCATACGCAAACGATTGATCCCAGTGCCGAGTCAACCAGGTCATTGAAAAGACTCCGTCTTATAAAGCGACCACCCGATGGAACTGCTATTGAAGGCTCATCTGTTGTCGCCGAAGCTGAAAACGAAATCGAGGCGTTGGATTCCAATCGAACACCTTCTGAAAACTTCCGGGCAATGTCCAAAATTGTTGCCAGTCTCCCTTTATCGGTTCGATGTTTGATGATTAATCATAAAATTTGCGGTAAATTTGGTATCCTTTCCACCTAATAATGTTAATGTGATATCATATATTTTTGTAGCCTACACTGGTTTTGAAATTACACACCAAACTGTTGACGCTCTTTCCCAAAGAAGAGGATTCGGCACTTAAAGCCAAGTACTTAACTACCTTACAACTGCTCAATCTCGGTCCTTCGGAGCTTTTGGTAAGCAATTTGTGACTTTGATATGACAGTGCCAACTGCCATAATAATTAGTATGCTAAAAGTAATGTTGATTTTTATTACATTTTAGACAACTATAGATGAAATTTTGCGAATGATTCAGAATGAAAGTTCACCTCTCATCATCAACAGCGGTTTAACTGTCGTTTTGAAGCTAGGGAGCAGTCTAAGTGAAGGAATATCCAGCGCAAACAATAGAATTTTACTGCTGGCAAAAAAGGTAGAATTTGAGTAATGTTTCAAATGAATGGTAGATTGGAAGCATGGATGAAATAAAAATATTTTGGTGAAATTCCATGCGGAATTTTATTAAACTCATTTATAGCTTATCAAAAGGACTGATGCTAAGGTTAAATGCAAGTGCCTGGAAATAATAGGTCAGCTAACTCAATCTGATGATTCTAGTGCTGTGAAGTCTGCCCTTCAGCTTCTTCATTCGTATAGCCACAGCCATGAACCTCGAGTACGAACTATGGCGTTTAAAATGATGGTATGTAAAAAGTTGAACAGTAAAAATTTGTTTTGAAAAAATATACTACACAAAAAAATGCTACAAAATATAATTATTTGCAGCTACATTTGCATGAAAAAGGAGCTAAATTGGATGCACAAGTATACAATGAAGTTTCAAAAAATTTGGATGATGATTACGAAAGTGTAAAGTTGACGTCTATTCAATTACTATGGGCTGTCAGTCAGACTTACTCAGAAAAGTGAGCCACTTAACTTTTTACCTGCATTAAGTATGCAATTTTTGTATTAAATATAAAAGTTGTTGTGTTTTTTTCCAATAAAGCTTGGTTCCGTCCCCTGTTGGTGGTGGGGAAAAGATGCGGCTCGTTGATGATGCATTTGCAAAGATTTGCCATGCGATAAATGATCCATGTGTGCAGGTGAGGGTTCTAGCTGCAACCCTTTTGGGCAAAATGCCGCAAGTTAGCCAGAATTTCTTGGAACAAACGTTAGACAAGAAGCTGATGTCTGATATGAGAGTAATTTTTTCAAAAATAAATAAACAACTACCTAATGTACTATAATGTATAATGAATGGGATTCGTAAATTACGTTATTCGTTTTTCAGAGAAAACGGTCCGCTCACGAACGCCAGTGGGAAAAGGTAAAGGCAGGTGAATGGTCTTCTGGGAAGAAATGGGCGGATGATGCTCCCCAAGAATTGATAGATGCTGATTCTGTTTCACTCATTAGTAGTGGGGCGGCTGGCGCTTTTGTGCATGGATTAGAAGACGAATTTCTGGGTATTTTTATTGCATTTTTATTACCTTAAATATTAAAGTCTTGGCTGTACTAATAAGTATACAATGATTAACTTTTTGATGCAGAGGTACGAAGTGCTGCGGTGGATTCGTTATGCACTCTAGCAATAAAGAGTCCAGATTTTGCAAATCTTGCGTTGGACTTCTTAGTAGACATGTTTAATGATGAGATTGAAGATGTTCGCCTTAAAGCAATCGACAGTTTAACAAAAATCAGCAAACATATTGTCTTATGGGAAGACCAGTTGGAAACTATTTTAGCTGTATTGGAGGTGAGTTTCACTTAAAGGAAGTCTAGTATGCTGAGTGTTTAGTGGTTTTCTTTATTTTATTTTTGTAATTGTATTTTTTTCAATAGGATTCCTCCATAGATATTCGGGAAGGGTTACATAAACTTCTTGCAGTTTGCCACTTGATGACCAAGGATTGTGTCAAGATGTGCTTGGATCATATATTGGAAAACTTGAAAAGATATCCACAAGACAAGAAAAGCATATGGAAGTGTTTGGAGGGAGTCGGAAAAAATCATCCCTGGGTCGTCCTTCCATTAGTTCCGCAACTATTATCGATGCATCCATTTTTTGACACTTCAGAACCTGACCCAGAAGACCCAGCTTATGTATCTGTTTTGATACTCGTTTTTAACGCTGCCAAAGGGTGCCCGACGATGGGAACACTCTTTGACGAGAAACTCCTCCGTCATTATCACTATCTCAGGGACACCTTGTCCCACCTTGTACCTGAACTGAATATTAGCAATGAATCTACAAATGGATCACAATCTTCTGAAAGACAGCAATCCGCTGGGACATCTTCAGGAGCATCTATAAGTGGTAATGCAAATGGGAGGTTAATGCTAAAAGACTTGACAGCGAAGCTCAAAACTTCCGGAAATCTCAACAGTGATATGAAAACTCGACTATGTAAACTAATTCTCAAAGATTTGAAGGTAAGAAGCTGATCTTCTTTTGTTTGTGTTTGAGCGTTTATGTATTGGGGCAATGTAAACTACAATACAGCTTAAAAATTGCTTGAATTTAAAATTTTCAGCGACTCTCAGAAGTAGATCAAGAGATATCAGCTATTGCCAAGTTCACTTCTTTGTACATTAAGGCACAATTGGTGTATACAAATTCATTAAATTCATCCTCTTGGAATCAGCTATCCCAGAACACACAGAGTGAACCTCTGAGATTGCAAATACAGTTATTCATGCAACTTTGTCTGAAAATGCAATATGGATTCACAGGATTAAGCCCAAAGGAGTATGGAATTACTATGCAATTAAAACTACGAGGCTTAGCTTTACAGTTGGTTTACATTGTGAGAGGGAGCAATGCCTCTGCACTAGCTACATGTCAAAATCTCTTGGAGCAAGCGGAAACTGTGCAAAAATACCTGGATGAAAATAATCTTACTGCCGATGAATTTACGTTTGCAATGTTTAAAATGTTGGATTCACTTGATGAACCAAAGCCAGGAACTGTTGCAAAGCATCTTCTTCCTTTATTTGAAAAGCATGCGATACCACTGATATCATTTTCTAGTTCGGTAAGGCGAAATCTGATCATTCTGTTTCTGTAACTATCAGCTCAGGACAAATAATTACTGATATTGTTTTCAAACACAGATCAAAATGGCGTCAGCAACTGTAATTGAACCCACCGGTGAGTCTGATACCGCATTAAAGTTTACTGCTGGCTTGTTGTTGGGAATTCCGCTGGACGCAGAAATTCACAACTTGGAAGATACCTCACATATCAGAATCATGGTAAGTTGAATTAAACAAAGTAAATCGTATGCATATTTAATATTCGTAATTTGTGTATGACTATGATTAAATTATGATTGATGTTGTTTTTTGGCTTTAAGATCAACTATCCTGATCAGCAAGTTCATCTGATTTGTCCACGAGCGTCAGATTTTAGACCTGACTCAAACGGCGACAATGGTTGTATTCGATTACTTACCACGGTTTCAATCTCGCATCAGGTAAATTTCACATCATTGGTCGTAATTCCATTCTCATTATCGAGTTTTATATCATCCGATTATTAATATGTTATTTAATGTATGAACTTTTTTATCTCTGTTAAGGCATGGACAGAGGCATGCCCAGTTACAGTGTCGATAGTTTTGGATCTGCGGGGCCCAGAGATGAATTATAACCGAAAGCTCATGTGGAAGAAGGATTCTACGTATATAATTCAGTTAAGTGATGAAAAACAAGTTCTAGTATCTCCGAAGCCAGCCAAGCGAGGTATTTAAAGTGATAAATAGCTTCACCAAGATAAAACAATTTATTGTATTGTATAATGATTCATTACATAGATTATCATTACATTAATCATAAAGTAGTAGTGAATAATTAGATAGATATATTTGTAGTATTTTAAGCCAACCACATATAGAATGGAATTGAAAATTCGAAATAGCATAAAAATCTAAAATATATGAAGTAACACAGGTGTAATTTAAGGACATAATTTAAACTTAGCCTAAATGAGTTTGAAGGTGTAATTAAGTAAAGGAGCGTTAAAATGAAATGAACTCGATTTTGACAGTTTTGAAGAAGGTTTTGTTAGCTTATGTAAATGGAAAAATATATTTTGGTTGCGATTTCGGGAGAATATATCTTGTTACGTGTAAAATTTACAATGGAGTAATATTGTACATACCTAAATGTCATCTATCATTAACTCATTATGTTTTGATCGTATTAAACTACATTTTTATTAAGTTACATACACTTGACAATTTAGTGTTTTTTTTTTCATTTATATTTAAATCATATTACATAATATCATATATTCGATTCATACTATACCTAACACAGCTTCACTTGTATATACCAGGAATGTACGAAAATGTCCACCTCTCTCGATTATCTCAGGTTTTTACTGTTCCTTAATATTCAGTGATGTTAGTATTTGAAAAGAAGAAGGGAGGAATACAGCAATATGGTATGGTATTATGGTTTCACAGCAGTATAGGAAAGCTTAACCAGAAGTACAAAGATACAAGCACTCACAGAAGTTACTAATACTTTCATTTTGATTTGATGTGTTAGGTCTAGGTGACACTATTTCTAGTAACATAAAATTATTCTTCAAGTATTGTCTGAGAATTTGTTGCTTTGAGATTCGTTCAAATTCCGATTCCTTTGGAGTCAATTTAATCTAACCCCTAGCGCGATTTAAATAATCCTCATTTCTACATTCCTTGCATACGTGATCATGCACATCTTTCACAAAAAATTTACATTCTGCTCGTTAATATGATAGCACTAAAATTACAAAATGCACATCGTGTAACCTCTCATAATTTGGTATGCATGCCTAAAGGGATGCATGATGCAATCGGAGCTAATGAATGAATTTCGGAAAGAGTCCTGACTATTCTATAATATCTCATCGAAAGGATCATCAAGAAGAAAACTTAAAAACATTGGTTACTTGTATATAATATACCCCTGACTTCTTTGTTATTTTACAATACACTTTTGGCTTCAACTATGAACTACAAACCGCAAGTAATATTATTAGAGTGTTCCCATAAACTTAATTTTACGCCGATTTAAGCACCTATTTATTATAATCATGAAAACTCCTCTTCAAAAAGGTGAGATTGGCACAGCACTGATCCCAACAAGATCCTTACAATTATATCTACGTATCAAAAAATGAGTTACAAAATGCGATTTCAGCGAATATTCTTCGTTTTCATAATTCCTTTCTCACTTGATAATTTCAGAGGATAGGATAAACAGGCAAACTACTACATTTTCAATTTGACATGCCAAACATTTAAGAACACTCAAAATTTCAAAAATTAAATCTCATTTACGAAAACGAAGACAAGTGCAATCACAATATTGTTTTAATTTATCATAGTTTAGAATAAAGTTAATGTAGCCTACTTAGTTTACGTTACGGAAAAATCACAATGCAAAATTTTCAACATCCATAACCAACACATCATTGGATGAAATGTGTTTAGAAAGGTGTGCAGATAATATAAGAATCCAAACTTTATATAAACCTAGCAGTAGCATTCCCAAGAGGAAATGGTAGAAAGAATACTAGCTACTTTATTTACATTACAACACAAAACCGAGGCTTTCCCAAAAATTCATCTCACGAAGCAGCCACAGTGACATTTCGTTTGGAACCCTTTCCATGTGGATTGTTAGCTTTAGCAGCGTGGGTTTGATAATGCTTCGCCAAGTGCGCCTTTTGACGGAAATTCTTTCCGCAGAGCGTACATGAAAATGGCTTCTCTCCAGTATGTGTGCGCACATGCACGTTTACCGAGTATTTGTCCTTGAACCCTTTACAGCAAATGTTACAATAATGAAGAGAGCGCTCTTTTCGGGATGTCACGCCAGTGGTTCCATTTCCGGTACTGCTGCTGGTGCTATTTGTACTGGGACTACTTTGGCTACTCTTCGGTGACCCACCTGATGATGGAGACATTGTTCCAAGCATATTGGCGTTTCTTTGATTATTATCACAATGTAAGGTACTTGCTAATGTTCCATTGGTATTTCCTGTAATCGACGGAAGTTTCAAAACATTTTGCTTCTTGCTTCTCTTTCTGGGTATCTTGTTTTGGTCATTGTTCGTTGTGTAAGTCCATTTGGCACTGAGGGTGGTCGAATGAATTTTCTTCTCTGAGATCTCGATTCCTTTCTTCATTTCATTCCCATTAAACTGAGGAGTGATGCGCGTCATTATGAGCTCTTCTACATTTGGAATCACAGTATCTGGATCAACAAATACAGAGTCCAAAACTTTTAGCTCATAATATTGACTGTCGCCTCCGAGATCTGTTACACCGTTATTGTTGTGATGATCAGTGACCATAATTTGATCAGACGATGTTGGTGAACCGGACGACACGACTGATTGATTACCAGTGGACATTGTTGCTGGTCCGTTAGCATTCCCGTTCGCAAGTGGAGGAAATGAAAGAACCTTTCGCAATTCAGTCATATCTGTAGATCCTGGTGGATGTGGCTGCTGAAGTTTCTGTGTAACGGACATTACAGTGGTTGGTATATGGATTTGTTGAGTTTTATGGTTCCCAGCTTGAAGAGCTGAGCGTAGTAAAGATTCATCACAGAAAACGTCAGGACTTTTTTGCCAAGACAAGATGTCCGCTTCACTAGAAGCTGTTGGTGATGTAGAACTGTCGTTCATGAATGTTGTGGTTATCAGATCTGAAGAAATAGCTCCCGTGTTGGATGGGTCCGAGGTGGGGGCTGATGAAAAGTAGTGATCCATTTTCGGGTCATCGTAGGACACAAAAAGAGGATCTAATAAATTTGTAAGTGTTGTAACTTCCCCGTCTCCAGGAGCTCCTGTGTTAAGAAGCCAGGAGGCTGGACTAGGGTCAGTTGATGGATTTGCAGAGGACGTTAGCGCCGAATCCAGAGTTCCATTGGTC
Source organism: Willowsia nigromaculata (assembly GCA_034700605.1). Taxonomy (NCBI): domain Eukaryota; kingdom Metazoa; phylum Arthropoda; class Collembola; order Entomobryomorpha; family Entomobryidae; genus Willowsia; species Willowsia nigromaculata. The sequence goes on from JAQIXX010000033.1 coordinate 48,273, forward strand.
GATGTCCAAGGGATCGAGCCTAACAGCTCCAAATTCCCCTGATTGGACTGTAAAGTGTCCGAGGCATTACCAAGCGGATCTGACATAAGCATTTCATCTAGTATTGTCTTGATTTGTCCCCCAGTGGCACTCAAGTTGTTGTTCCCGTCTGTTTGTGCATAGTCCAAAGAGTCAATGAATGCCACTGGCGTAAGCCCATTAGCTCCATTTTCCAACTTGACAAAGTCAAAAAAGTCGGTACGGCATAGATCATCATTGAGATCCATCATGACGGTGGCCCCTGGTTGGCTGCTATATCTGAAAAGTTAAACGATCTGTACAATTATACATTCTTATTAAAAACTCAGATATCACTAAAAACATTTCGCCTTTGTGCTAAAATGATGTTTTCCTGTGTGAATGGTGATTATGAATGATAAACTATGATGTAGTAACGGTTTGCTTGTGCACGCACGTACACATCCAGCCTAGCATTTTGCGGATCGTGATTCCAATGCGTGACTTTTACTTTTAATCGCAGTACACACGCTATTAAGCCAGAGATGAGGGAAAAGTTGTGAATTTTCACAAATTTGATAATTTGTTTTCTTAAAATGCAATCCTACAAGCACTTGAGCAAATATTAATTTCAAGTTTGCAAAGTCACTTTAGTCTTTTGAATCACTGTACGCTATTTTCAGGAAATCATTCATAAGTTCATACATATTCATCATTCATTCATGAAACAATAGAAGTGAAAAATGAAATTGAACTGTCAAATGAATGTGGTATTTGAGAATAGAAAGCTGCACTCCGCCACTTTGTTCAATGAACGATTTAAAAAATTATCCTGGTTGGGTGGAAATCTGATTTCTTACTGTTTCTCACAAAGAATAACTCAACATCAAAACGTATTCAGGATGCCGATGACTCATTTATAGCACAATGCATTCCGGCAAATCACTCATTCAAGAATTATTTACAACTTATTGATTCAAAAATTTACGTTTGGGATGACATAAGGTATATAAATATTTTGTTCCGACAAAAAAGATGTTTGCATAGATTAATTCCGCTATTTTAATTAGAAAACCGACGGTTGTACATGGATTTCTTGACTGAAGCCAAAAGTCGTGACAAAATATTAAGATGCGGTTATTCTTATTTGCAACAAAAATGTGCATTTCATTGATTTAAAATTATGTACAGCTTGTTGCATGTGTGCATGTAATACCAAAAAACAACCGACATTTGTGGTATGTGTGTTACATAAATTTGTAAATAGGAAGTCTTTATCGGCAACGTTGGATTGTTAAATTTTGTTGGGGATATACTATATATAGATTATAATCACTTTTGCTAAAACCGAAACCACATTTGTGATCCAAAGCGTATTTTACTACTTTGCACGCGATAAATTTTATGCTATTATTATGCAGTATAGGTGTACTAAAACACTCGGCTAAGGTGTTTGACGACATTAGCTAGCACAGACTTGAAGGAAGCTTGAGTAATTGATAGCTCACTGCAATACCCTTGTGTACGTTGATGCCGTCCCATCATTAAGATGCAGTTTCTATTTCGAGAGCTCGTTACAGGTGCAAATTGACAACTTTCTAAACCCATTTCGCACAAACTTTGAGCATTTAACAAGGAAGATTACACGTTTTATCCGTAAGTAAACTAAGCAGAAATGCATTTTGAGGAGAGCCAGACCTGCAGAATATGAATCATCAAGACAAGGAATAAAATGGACAATGGACAAGCATCATACAATCTTACACATCTGCAAGTATCACTTAACAGGAAAAGATGTGAGACAAAGATATAACGTAATGCTGCATGTACTTTGAAAATAAAAGGATTCAGAGGTGAAATTTGCGAGGTGGGATACAAATGGCATAGTCAGCGTGAATGAGCGATTTTGTTTTTATGACATCTTATGACAAATTCATACGCACGAAGTTTCCTCTACTCATTTTCAATTAATTTACTGTTTTCGTGTTAATTTCCGGAGCATATAGTCATTGATTCAATAAAAATACAGCTATATGCATATCAACATATTTTGTTCACACATTTGACAAAGTAAATCTAGATGTGAATACTAGCTAACATGCCGATTTAAACCCTTTTCATTACGCACATTTCACTTTCTCCAAAATGTTTATAGGCAGTTAAAGTTTTCTGTGTAAAATTACTGTCAAGGTGCCAGTCAAAATTGACCACACTGTACTGAACTCATGAACGTTTTTAAAAAATTCATTGCAATGTAGAAATCTAAAGTCCTATTGTCTTGTTTATTTCACATTTAATACGCTACAAAATATAAACCTTTTATTATATCTTTTATTCTACTTTCTCCGGAATTAAAGGTTTATTTCAACTAAAAGATCTACACAAGTCAAAGATCAATTTTTACATTAAAAATGTCACCCTGCATGTTTATGCCATTAATAACTTTAAATATACACCCCAACGAATATTATTTGATAGCTTGATAAGAGTTTAAAACAAAAGGAGGGTAAAAACAACATTGCAGATGTGTTGTGGTGATCAAAGTAGACCTGTTGCTTATAATCAAACCATACGACGCTAGGAGTAATTAATTGTGTCAAAAGGCAATAAAAATGGCTGCCTGATAATGAGCATGTACTTTAGAAACACAAATGTGCATACATTATTGCTCAAAAGCAAATCTCCAAGAGTACTCCAATGATGAGTACGTGGTATGCCTAATGTGTTAGTTTGTCTACTTCTACTTTATTGTCTTCGGGGGGTTGATGAGATATGCCAACAAAGTAAAGCCAAAAGCCATTCCTTCACCCAGCTCTTGTCGTCTTCTTGATTTAAGCCTGCAACTCATCAAATGCAAAGTTGCCAACATTGTTACTATTGCTTCTCTATGCCTGCCATTATTATCAGCATCATCAATCTGTCTCCAAAAGAATAGACAACAACAATACAACACAACTTTATCCCATAGTCACGCTGGTTTTATTTTTAGTCATAACTTGACCTACAAAACAATTTTCTCCTCTTTGCTTTGCTTCTCTTCTCCACACTCATACATTCCTCACACGACAAACTCAAAAATTCAAAGGATGAACAAACACTAACCAACATGAAGATCCTTGTCAACTTAACTCTCTCTCGAAAATGCATAGGCATATGCACAACATTCTCTGAAATTTACTTGTATTATTCAACGTTATCGGAATTAGTGGACGCTGTAGTGCTTAATACATACCGAGCAATATGTTGATAATGCCTAATTTCAGTTTACATTTCAAAGCCGGAGAGAATGAACATACAGTAATGCATTCAAGCACGATACATGCGAATTATGATTCGTCATCGCAGGTTTTTCTGTTACATTGAGCGAGAGAAGTTTAATGACGACATGTCTCTACGCTTTTAGTTTTATCGGATTCAAACTACGAAAATAAATATGCGAACAGAGTAAGAAAACTTAAATTGAAAGGATGCAGCATACTCAAAGGAAAATAGTTTGCAGGTTATCCAATTATAGGCTGGCTAAATTATTGCCATTTCATATCTCACTTTTGTTCTTCTCCTAATGCGATGTGATGGAAGTTATGCGTTTTGGGATTTCTCTTTAATTAGTTAAACTTACGGGTATTTTAAAGTGCTTAAAATGATATGATGACGCTTAGGCGCACAGGGCCAAGTATATATTTACTGGGAAAATACAAAATCATGTGCAATTTTGATAAAATGAAGTTGCTACTTTGCACGTTGCATCGGCATCTGCTCAATACATTACACATTAGGAAATAGTGAGCCCAACGATATTACTTTCAGGTACAAAAGTCATGTCTAATTAGTGGTGTAGGTATGCACAAGATTCAATAATATTTGCGATATTTGTATTTATGACACGGACTTGGCTTGAATAATGTGGAATCCCATTATGTGTTCGAAAATCAGATAATATTAATGGGGTTGGCGCTGCTCCTACGGACGTTTAATTAATCAAATCCAATATATGCAAGAGAGCGTTTTTCTTCTTCCGTGAGATACTCTTCCCACATCCTGAACAGCGTGACGTCTTGTAGGCAGATGAGGAGGATCAAGATTATGATGATATTGATGATCAATCGAAACGATATTTGAATTGAAAGCACACTAACACAGTGAACTTTTTAAAAAACTAGCACGCATGTTTTGAAGATACTTTTAGACAGTTACAATAATTGTAAACTATAAAGGTAAAGTATTTTTTGCTAACTCTTTCCCCCTAAATCATACCGAACTGCCTTAGATATTTGATTATTAAAGTATAGCACAAAACAGAATATTCACTTGCGAATGCTCTAAGATAGCAAAATGAATGATTGTAATTTTTTTTGAGACAGATGAATCTAAAAAATATTTCCAGGCTGTTTAAGCTTGTATCATGAAGTTTTACCAGTGCCCACTATATTTATATACTACACAAATGATTATTTTATGCTTTTCAATAATTTGGATTCAGTTATAGCGCTATAAATTGACACGACATCAGTCTCGTTCGTTGACACTTGCCCTGCCAAAATGCCTCTATATGTTGCTAAATATGATTATTATTTATGCCTTCCAGTGAAAAGCGAAATCGAGAAGAATCACTGTAAAAACACAAAGTAACAGAAATCATATTGACCACTATAGAACCAGTTTCGATCCTTTTTAATCAATTTTCTTTTCATGTACCCATCTTTAAATATCCATTTAGATTCAATTTCATCACGACTTACTCGAAATTTGTCAGCTTATTTCGTCAATATTCAACAAAAATACCATTATATCATGACAGACGGCACGTCGACGAGGATACCTGCTGCTCGAATAAGTAGAAGTGTCGTACATTTGAAAAATTCTGTTTCATTTTCATTCGCTTTTTCATTTTTTTTTGTCTTGTGTGAGATGAGTACAAATAAAAGGAGTAAAACACGAAATGGAAAACTGATTTGAAGAATTGCACTAATTAACTGCAAATTGATATTTCTTTAACGAAATTGCGTTCACCCAACTTCATCCTTTTCATGCATGTTTGAGGCTATACATGCATTTTGAAGCGATGTCTAGTGATGAAGTTTCTGTGAAGTCGTGATGTGTATCGCCATGCATTAGTTTTCAATGTTCCTCTGAAAGTTGATTATGATTGTGAGATGATACGAAAAGAAATTAAAACTTGCAAAAGAAGTAGGATAGAGGGAGGATGCTAATTATGATCATGAATGAGACAAGAACAAGAGGTGCATCTCTTACAATGATTAAACTAACAAACAATTTGACGGCAACTCATGCGTCCTTCGCTCTCAACTCGTCTAATTGTCTCTTGCTCTTCCCCTGGCTTCGTCATCAAACTCCATTGATGAACTCATACTATTTATCATCTTTTTAGTGCCTATCATGTATTATATTAAACTTCATGTTCACGGCAACCCAATGTGCATGTTCGTTCAATTCATGTATAAATCATGCTTGTATACTTGTTTTGGTGCTGGTGCTGCGATAGCATATTGTATTGAAACGAATAATGTGCCTATATAGACTCTGAGCAGAGATAATTTAGGGCACAGCATGAGGCAACCTTAGCAAGGGATGATGAAAATGAAGGAAATATAGCATATTGAGCAATCATTTACAAATGAATTAACATTACCAAAAAACGGATGGTGGAAACAGCGCTGTGACCGTTGAAGCTCACACTAGTAATATAAAATCCTTGCAGCGTTTGTTGTTAGTAATGGAACTATTATAGGTGGGCATGGAGTGTATGCAACTTTGTAATGCAGTGAAATCTAAACGATAGAAAGTCTAACACCGGAATCATTTCCGATTCTCTGCATGACTGATGTATAGTTCAGCTTTTACGGAGTATTACGCTGCGAAAGAATTGAAGAAATCTGTTTATTAGATCCGACTTTGTATGCAGCAACTTTGATTGCACTAAATTTAATTTTTGAATTTGGGCAATTGGAGCATGAGTAAATATGTGGTCTAACAAATCATGCATATTAAAAGTTGACCATGTGCAGGGTGAAGTTAGTAACAATATATAGGTACTTTACTTTGCCGCAACCTCACTGCTTGAAGATTCACTAGTACAAGCACGCTGGTAAAGTAATAATAGTCATGTCTTGTTGCAACAAAGAAGATGATCAATGTTCACAAATGCTGTTCTGTCATAATTTGATGGACAAAGGGCACCTTATCGGAGTTCAGTCACCTTGATTGATTACACTAGCGTACATGGTTGAATTTGTACTCATTAAGATCTTTGAATGTTTACTGCTAAAAATTCTTTCGTGCCAATAGTTACACCAACGTTGTTACAACCACGATCACTTTCATCTTCATTCGTCGCCATATTTTGTATACGAGCGCAACCAGAAAACAGAGATGGTCGCTACCTATATTTTTATACACTTCGTGTACGTGTGGACTTACAAAAGACGGAGTTACAATATTTAATCATCAAACTAAAGCTGTTAAAATATCAACTTTCATTTGCAAATTACAGTTTTGACAGGTCTAAAACAAAGATTTCAACATAAGATTCTTACATTGGCCATGAATGAGCCGAATTTGGTTTGGATTCTTAATTCTTCACCTAAATATTTATCATCAACCAATAAATCAACCATGTAATACGAACGTTTAAAAATTTCCCTTAACTCTGAGTCGTGGTTGTGATGATAAATTTTTAATTAGATGTTTGACAACAGGTTGGTTTTTCAAGATATCTACCTACATTTGGTATTACATGTAACATGTATGTAACATATGAATGAATGAATTTTGTATCGGTAAACAAAACAAGCTCCGAGCGTGGCACAAGCTAGTGACGGCACGAGTCATTTTCTGTCTTACACATTTACATCCACGACGATCCATGCGAGAACGTAAAAAATTTAAAAGTTCAATCTCAACTATTATTTAGCAAGTATGATACCCTAATACTGTAACAATATATTGATTTGTGCTTATCTATTAAAAATTGTGATTATAATTTAAAAGAAAGAAGAATGAAAATAAAACTTGAAATTTAGCAATGAAAATTAATTTTGTTGAATATACTTATTATTATTTATTTAGCATGAATTTATATTTGAGTACCTAAATATCAGTTTCCATTTCTTGCCGGAGATATATATCATTAATACAGTCACACAACAGATTAATATGAAAACAAGAAGGTTGAACAAACGGATAATTCTACGATATAGATTAGTTTAAATGTTAAAAGACTGTATTTGATCAACTAATGATTTCATGACTTGACAATTTTCATTTCATGGACGAACTAAATAGGGCAGTCGGCGGTACTTTTTGCCTTGGACTGCTCTTCATTTGTTGTGTACAGTAATAAAAGTTAATATGATTATGCAGACCTCCCAGCAAGATTTCCCATTTTAGCATTGCTTTCTGTGTATTTTTGTAACATTACAACAATGAGACTTACAGCATAGTCTTAATAGTTACCGTAATATTTGTTTCAATTTTAATGTCTCGTTATCATATCGCGGATACGTTTTCTATACACATCATCATAATAATGTGGGTAGGTAATAACGTAGCGGCAACTGAGACAAGTTGACAGAAAAGAGTAAATCTTGAGCAAAACGAGAATATTACTGCTTGGTGTTAGATCTGTGACTACTCCCATTGTCTTTTGCTCGATCTTGAGTAAACTTTAGGGAAGTAACGTCAACGTTCACTGCATACATGAATGAAGATTAACAAGCTCCCCATTACATACGTTATATTTATAACATATAAAAAACGGTTTGTCAGCGAATTGCTTGATGGCTTGTTGTAGTTTCAATATCGGAAGGTAAGCCATAAAAATTTCATGTAAAGTATTTAAAATCCCAAGTTTATTAAAGTAAAAAGACAGCCTGTTGTTTGCTATTGCTTATGCAGCTTATTATGATTAAAAGTGGTAGATGCCCAAAAGCAATGACATAAGACAAGAGACGACATTTAAAGTTGCACATATATCAAAAAGTAGCATTGTCTGTCAGTGGCGTTTGCGTTAACTAATAACCCTGCGTACATTGTTCCTTACATAAAGAAACACAGAATTTACCAAGTATTGATATTCGACCTAGCTCACAAATCAAATCTTTTTAGCTGTACCAATATGCATATTCTTCCATACCGAAATGAGTGCTTCAAATTGTTTTAAAAGCTTTACATATCAAAATATCGTCATTGTCCAAACTCCTTATGCTTAAATTACATGCCCAAAACATGTAGGTACATACGTATCTCGAGTATGGGGTGCAACAATGATCATTGTAGATTACAACTTTAATATCATGTGAAGCTGCAACAAGTTGACCATCATGAAAAATTGTAGCATGTCTTTTTTACATACATCTTCGTTTGAAGGAGACTTTGAATATTATCCCTGCAAAGAGTTTAGGGCGAGGCTTGTACTTCAACGATGACAATGGATATGTCTCTGTATCTATTGCACCACTTAATTTTATAAATTTTACGATGCAGTATTGGTAAAGGTATGGAGAGAAAACGTACTGCACTACCATTTGGACTGCGTTGTACTTTGTAGCAATAGCTTAGTCAATTAGTAGAATAACTTTGCGTTTTATTGTATGGTTAACAGTGTAGAGGTGTGCTGAACATTCAGACACACTTACTTACAACCAATGAACGTCCATCATTTGAAATGATAATATTGATGACCACTGGCCAGGTAATAATAGTTGACTTCGACAGGTCCTGATCAAAACAAGTGAGCTTAAATAACTAATCATAGACTTGTTTCATACCTCATTCATTCATCATGAAGGCTGCTCGTATCAACTAGACCTCTAGACTCTAGAGCCGATAGTTTAGTAGAAAATATTTATCTTGTGCATGCTCACTCTTTAAGGAGAAAACTTTCCATTTGGGTTCGTTTTATGTGCACAAAAATGCACACACAACTACACCTGCATTCTCCATATTCATTTAGGATATGCATTTTTTCGATACAAATCAAAATGCAAGGGTATTGAAACGCAGTTTATTACAGCATCACCCATACTTACAGCTTTGTAAAAAAGACTTTCATGCTATCAAAAGTATAAATGTGACAACATTTTCCTAAACTCATACAATGGCTCGTGCCAGTGTACAGGTTTCATCACCATATACTGGATTTTGTTGGACTTGCTTCTACCTTTCCATGATGAACAGGGGACCTTGTGAGTCCCATATTTTATACCGAGCTCACTTCAACTTAAAAATTCCTACTGGAAAACCATATTATCAAATTTTACCCTGTAACCGATCATTTGACAAGGTTTTCGTTCATATTGTAGATGAATTCGTAAATATTTCGTTGAATTGCTTTTCGTTCATATTGTAGATGAATTCGTAAATATTTCGTTGAATTGCTTTTCCTTGTTTATGTTCATCTCTACCTACTTTTTAAAAGTATGTATATGCTTTTGCTACAGTGAAACCCTGTACATATCAGTTTCAACATCTCTTTGCAAACATGATTAAAATTGATCCTCATAAAATAAAACCGTTCATGCGTGTTCATTTTTGTATACAGATACAGATGTATTCTTGAATGGAATTAATAGGTTTTTAATACTTTTTATGCAAAATTTATCTACTTCGGAAATACAACGAAATATACTTACCTACATGAATATAAAAATTTGCACTGACAATGCAACACGATGCGACAACTTAGATAAGAACCGTAATTAATGGTGTGCCCTGTGTAAACCTTTACATTTAAAAAACTGTAGCTTAAACGGACTCAAAACAATGACATTTTATAAAGGGAGCAGAAATGTTGTTTGTAATCAATGCACGCGCATTGCTTACGCTCATCGCATATCCACATAAAAATGTTAGATTATTGTGAATAATGGAACACAGATTTACATGTGATAAAATGATATTCTATATGGCTGATGGTGTATTGCACTATGTTTAGGGAATTTGAATAACCCATTCAATAAAATTATAAATAGTGTATGCTTAAGTAAATAATTACATAGCAAAAATGCGTTATAATATATGCACAAGACTAACTTTATAACCTGACTGGACGAAAAATTAGATGTGCATATTATGTGTTTTTATTTGATACTTTCTTTGTAGCGTGAGAAGAGAACTCAAGAACTTGAACCTGTCCCGCTCCTACACACTCCATGATATCTCTTAACTTCATCATCGTTTATATGACTGCATCATTAGTTTTAAACTTGTCCTGCATACTAATTTGTCATTTTATTTCTCACGATGCCAGCAAAAGAAACAACTTTATAGCCGTGTTATCGTGGGTAGTAGGAGTGACAGATTATGAGCTTTATGGGAGAATTCCTTTAAGCTGTTTCAGAATCACACGACCACAGACAACATAGCGTAATGTGCATGCACCTATATACCTATAAATTAATAATAACAGTAAAGCTCAATCCGCTAAGTGATTATCACAAAACTTGAAGCATCTAGAATTGGAAATTTAAACAATCAAAACTTTTGTATTTGGTTGGGCAACAATACTGTAACCTTACACTTTGGTTAAATGCTGCAAACAATTTGAAGTTTAATGTCACGTGGGAAAACAGGTTAGTGCTTCTGCGTTGCGGTTACCTTCAGCCATTAAAAGGACAAGATAATTACAAAGGTGCAGGGGACAAGGTGTATTATTACGTAATCAGAATTTGTGAAGTGTAGCCCAGACACATACATTAAACTATATGTAGTTCATTTTAAGGGTCAATACGAGTACTTTATGCATCATTCTAAATACATCAGGGAGTATGGAGTTTGGTCGGCCACACGACAACCATAAAACCAATCAGCCAACTGATGGTAATACTGTTATAACATCTTCAATTTGACCATTTTAAAATGAAATGGATAAGTCTACGGGTTGACAGAACAAATTTGATACGAACACACAAACGCTCTCAATACAAAGTTATTGTGCATTTTTATTTTATTTGTGCAAAAATCATGAAAGATTTCTGCTGTATACCTATTCATGCTTTATTAAAAATATAAAACAATGAAGAAGGTACGTACTCAGGGTAGTTAGTTTAATCATAATTGATGAGTACTATAGCTAATTTAGGTGATTATATTATAAATATATTTGACGTTCGTTTTCGTTTTAAGGCAATTTTAATTTTATCTACAAACTTGACTTGTGTAGTGTGATCAATATAATAGCCTTTTATGATTCAGGTTTTCTTGATGCTTAAAGAATTGCGATATATGAACAGGTATGTTATGCCTGTACAAACTTAGGGTAATGACGATAGTTCAGTTTGTATCGTGTTATTTGTTTGAAATTTTGTTTACTTACATAAATATTACATGATCATATCACTTTTTTGCATATGCACAGATAATGTGATATGTAGCTTCAACAGTGTATGCACAGTGCTAACTGATGTGTAAGTGTATCTTATACAGAAAGTAACAAACAGTATGAGATTTCGAAATACTTCTTAGCCGATGGACAGCGTGATCAACCATTTTCATAAACAACGAAATGTCTTCTTGTGATGTGTCATGTAAGGTTAACATCAAACGACATTCACGACTGATCTGGTTTATATTTTTAAGTAAATATCTATTCAAACATTTAATGATCACGTATGCAAACTTCAAAAGCTAAAATGTTTTAAAATACCATTACACGAACATATTTTCAAACGAGTGATTTACCAAATTTACACACATTATAGAATGCACAAAATTACTTTAAGTTCCTGGATTCAGCTTTACAATACAATGCTTATAATAATTTTTAATGAAACATTACGATAGCATTTCATGATAGTTGGCTCAATTGGAACACATGGAAGGTTGAATAATATGGCTTTAGTTTTCTGCCAACTCCATACAATAAGGGCTTATTAGCTTTCATTGGTGTCTTGGGGTTAGCAGAAGCATTTGCTTAGGTCGCAATATAACGTAAAGGAATGACTCGGAATGATCTATAAATTTCATCAAAAGAAGATGGTTTTTTACTTTTAGTGCAAAGTACAACGCACAAGTATGATTTTTTAAATTGTTCACGTGCAATTTTAGATGCTTCACGTTTTATGAAATATTAAAATCGCGATTACAAATCACAAATGTGGGAATGCTCTAGCATTTCAAGGACCCTTCCACCCAATATCCCGTTTTTTCAATATATTTGTAAACATAAAAATTTATTAAGCGTGTTCAGTTTAAACTTGATACTTACAAGCGAAAATCGCTTGATTTAATCATAAACTCCGGGTTTAAACTACAATGCAAGAACCAGTATCTTCCTGGTATCCTTTGTCTGTTTTTGTTATTTGCACAAACCGACGCATAATAACTTACAGCTAACAATCTTGCCAAGCGAACATTAATCTTTGTTCCTCTCTTCCTTCTCTCAACTTTCTCTCCCATCACATGAAGCTTTCTGCAGGTAAAGTATGAAGATGGTGAGGAAGAGGAACGAAGCACGGCATATTCATCCAATACGGTCAACCTACAAAGCAACGCTTATATACTGCATTGTATCCCAAAATGCATTTCAAGATTCTACGTATGATCCTTACATAATGTAAGGATTTATCATTTAAAAAAAAAAACGATCACTCAGTCTACAGTCACTTGCAAAACTGTTCCATGTGTATGAATTTTTTTCGTTATCCTCTCCGTTGAATGTGGTATCAAAGACTATAAGATGTAAATTATGCGTTCAAGTAAACATTATTTTTACATGGTAAAAATGGTTTGTCTGTGCTCACGCACGACACGAGCCAATTTTACTTTTTACAACGCCTACACTCATAATAATTTTGTGCATTACCGAACTACTGTTGTAAAGTGAGTAACAGAGTTAATTTTATTGTCTTATCTGCATATTTAATTGCTACGAAAGTAGGACAACGTAATTTATTTATGGATTTAATTACTGCCATCACAAAGCTACTAAAATAATCTTCCATGTTTTTTGTATTTTATTTACATACAATTACTGCAACTTTACTATATTAGTTTGCTTAACTTTACTCTGGACTGTCATTCAACTTTGTAGTAGCAGCTTTTCATGAAGAAATGCTCAAAGAATCCCTTTTCAATGCACCATCAGCTTGTTCATATGAATTTTAATTCGCCAATATTGGTTGTTTCTAATTTTTCTATGAATGGAATCATGTTTTCGGTTAATGGTATCGTCACTGCTAATGATTGTTTTGGAGCCAATATGTTTGTGAACATGTTTTAAAATTGAAACATCTGTTAAATTCGTGCGATGATGCACGCATAATGACATAGCATATCTATAGAATATCATGTACCTATATCAAATACTATATTATATTAGCATTTAAAACATACACTAGTTTACACTTCATAAATATAAAACAGAACTAGAATTGCCCCATGCTTCCGGTAGCTCACACCATACGAACCTAACTCTTCAGGCAGTTTAAATATCCGCATAATAACTGGTATGTAATATGTTTGCAAGTTGTAAACTGAACAGGACTGGTATTAATCAGCTTGCGCTTGTGTCAAACACTACGCGCAGCGATACGAAATCGTCCGTCGTGCTCAGTGGGACATCAACAAGCTTCATCAGCGGAGAATCGAATGTCATGATTTGCAATAATCGAGGTAAATCCAACAAAACATATACATGTTACACTTGTGTTGAATAAATTATTTTTTGAAATAAATCATCAAACTGACAAAACCAATACAAAATATACATGCAAGGGACTGTATAATTTTTCATTTTTTATATTGAACAAAACAAAGAAGAAAAGCATAGGGCACTTTGACACAACTTTGTGGTTTCTTCACTTAAAAAACTTGTTGTCAAAGTCAAGAAAGTTTTTAAAACAAATGCGTTGGTTCATCTTAATTTTTAACCTAGAAAGGAAGTTACGAATTTGGAAATATCTTACTTCACATTAGTTTTTGATAAATCATTTAGTGCTTTGGTAAAACTAATACATATATAGTGAACGTTAAAGATTTTACGATCTGAATACTTAATGCACTGGTCAAAATATGCGTATTACATTGGATGAGTAAAACTAATTTTTGAGTGACCAAAGAATTTGAAATTTTGAAAATGCCTCGAACCAAACGTTTATTTCCTATTCTGATGCCCTCATTCGAATGTTGGGTAGAATAACGTCCACTTGTATTGTTTTTATAAATTGTAAGAGTTTACAAGTATTTTGATATTTTATAATCATATTATAAATTCTATTGATTTGAATACAACTAAAAGTAAGTGTATTTCGGAATAATGAGTTATGTCAAATATTGTCAAAATATATTTGTAGATAAAAACAAAGAATACAAATAAGTAACCACAATGCCGACAATCAGTGAACTTTTAGGAATGAGATGCTCACACTCATCGTTGGTTTAATACGATATGGTATGTCAAAGAAAATTTCATTGACCTAAATTTATACGTGAATAATATAATTGTAATAGACAATGTGCATGATTCTTCAATAAAATCTTAAATTAATACAATTTGATAGAAATTCAGTTTAATAATTATAACACCAAATATATTCTCCAGCCAATGTGTTGATGATTGATCATAATTAAAGTTTGTTTTAAATTTGAAACGGATCTCTCAAGCTAATAGAAACACTTTCAATCTCTGTTTCCTCTAATTTTAGTGAATTTTATAGAAATGTATATTACCGTAAGATGTTTTTGTACTTGTAAATTTCTGAATGTATTTACTGTTGGAAAAATCTTTAAAACTATTACAAGGGAGAATGAGAGAATAAGCGAACATTTTTATAGTTGTATCCCGTCATTCGCCAATATTTTAGTACAAAGTTTCAAATCTTAGAAATTTTTATTTGTTAGATTGAAATTTCCTTGCGATAAAAAAAGAGCAAAAAGATTCAGTGATAAAAAACAACAGTACAAATGCCATGCAAATTTTTAGATAATAAATTAAAAAAACAAAAACAAATATAAGAGTGCAAACGCAAAAATACTTAAATAATATTCCACAAATGTATAAACTTCAAACTTGTACATTTAGTATAATGATTGTTTTTATTCTCAAATGCCGGTTTACAACTCTACTCTCACACTTATTTATGAAAGCATGACTTGTACCTCTGCAAAGCATTGTCATCAAATATGATATGATACGAGCCTGTTTTGACTTTACCAGGCAATAAAAGCTTAGAAAGAATGCCAATGTATGTGCAACAGAAATAGGATCTATGAGCCTACATGATATTGTGATATCTAAGCGAAAACTCATGAATTTCATCCTCAAAAATCAGGTTGTAATACGTTTAACTACATGTTCAACTTCCTTACACAATTATTGTAGAAAACGAAAAGAGATGATGATTCTGCAGAAAAGATAAAAAATATTGACACATAGTTACTTGCTTTATATCGTTCTTTCGTATGAGATTTTTGTTAATGAAGGCAAACAAACTATAAAAATGAATATTACATATCTAAGCCATAATGCAGACCACATTCATGATGTCCGCATACTGATTTGGAAACTCATGTGGATCACGGTGTTACTATTATAATAATGCATCTCGCAGTAAGTCAACTGAGGAATTCACGATTCTCGATCTAACTTCATGAGGGAAAATATTCTTCCGAAATGTGACTCTGCCCGTGTAGCCAACGATGCAGTAAATATCTTTTGAATAAGATTTTTTAAACAAGTATATGCACCATGCAAATAAAAATGTAATATTATATTGTTGTTATATCTAAACCAATATGTCTGCGATTGATGTACATATTATAATATTGTACTCTCTCTACTTACACATCAAAAAATATTATCGCCGGTGCACTGGCCACCGGCTTTGATCGTGTCCCACTAAACCTCATCATCTTCAAAGCATTTATTTTATAAACATCTTCCGTATCACTATGCATGTCCTGTAAAGTATATTATTACTTTTACATGACGTTTTTACTTTCTAAGATAGCTCAGTTACCTATTGACTCGCTAAAAAATTCTTGTTTCGATTCGAACCTGATTCGGCTCACAAAAGAATCAGTTAAAAGCCAACTAATACACATAATGAATACTACACACATCCTCAGGCATTTCAGTTTGAAGTTAGAATATCAGAATCAGAGCCATGCCAGAAGTTTACATACAAATCGATATATATCTGTACATTGTACATACATCACATCATAGATATATACAATGCACGTACATACATAGAATATAACGTGTATTGTGAAAACAAAACTCCAGTAGGTAGTGAGGAGATCTCAAGTTAAAATAAAATAAGCTAAATGATTAATGTAAAGTCGTTTTCCCTTTTTAATTTAAAAACATAGTGGTTTGGAATCCTCATCGTCGGTAAAACATGTTTATTACCCGTTCCCCTGAACCAAGGTGAAAGTATGTATCTGTCTTCAGTTTGGTTCATGTTGTATCATCCATTTGGTCAGCATGCAATGCACGTATTCACAAAGTAAAAGTCAAGCTAGAGAAAATAGATGCATGAACCCGTTTCTAAATTGCACGGATGCAATCTAGTCATTAAACACTAAAATTCTAAATGAACATCATGCTCAATGATGATGTTAAATGAAACAATAGGAGCGGATAACATGACTATGATGAGTGATTGTTTGGTAAATCTTCTATTCATTTACATTCGGATTTTCCGATTTATGTATAATGGAGAATGATCCGAAAAACATGGTAAAACACATTTATTTTGCAATGTATTGTCACTTTATGTACTGCTAATTTCCAAAGCGTATATACAGAAAAACAGTGGCAATTTGTGACCTAGTATTTGAATTTGAATGGTCAGTGTTTTAAAAGTTTGTATAATACTGCATTTATATGTTTAGCTTAATTTAATTAAGCTGATTATAGTTTTCAGTTTGCATAGTCAAAATAGAAAAGATTTGGATTCACATTTTATTGCTAAATCACTTGTTTTTTTTCAAATGTAATGTGATGTGGTTGTTGGAATATGTTATTCCTAAGAAATATTGGCACATTTTGTTTTTTTGAGCAGTGCATGTATTGTTTATTCATCTAACTACTATCTTCGGGATGTTCATGCTACATTAATGACCAACTTATCTTACGATACATAGTAAAATTGATTTAAGAAGATTTGATTGATGAAAAATCTTGGAATGGTGTATTACTATTTGCTTTATATGATTTTCAAAGTAGTTTTTAATCAAAGTTTTTTCGAACGACCAAAGTTTTTCATTTGTTATTATTTCATTGCTTATTGTAGATTTTGTAGCGAACCAGAACTTGCATACCTAAACTTCATACTTTTTCATGTGTGTGTAGCAGTATGTTCTTTTAGATGCATTTATTCATCTGAAAAAATGCAGATAAACCATGTAATATGATTGTAGTAGTGCATACCACATTTGCTCCAATAATGCCCCATATTCCAAACAATTTAAATCAAATGAAAACTGGTAATAGCATTGAAGTTTAATGGTGAGCATTTAAATTTTTCTGTTTCATTTCATACTTTTTTCATCTAGCCATCATCACCTTTATCAATTGGTAGATTAATGTCAACCTACTAGAAACTATCAATTATAAATTTGACAATAGACGGAAGGATAATATAATAGAAATACGCTTCGACATAATCATGTACCAATGAATTAAGATAAGCATGATGACGTGCGCAAAGATGTCAGGATAATATTATCTTTTTCTAAATCAAATTCAGTCAGTGTGTCAATAGAACTACAGAACAAAAATATTACACGCATCAACTAATTGAGTAAAAGCTGTACTGCATACATACGCACACATCTCTAAGTAAAATTCAAATACAAATGTAAATGCTGCATTATACAGCATATATGTATATCTTTAATCATTCACAGTGTAAAATCCAAAACTTGCTAAGCACTTTAGAAACTTCAATTTTGACAGGACGTATAAAAGTCAATTGTAGCAAGTCCTTTGGCCATTACAGTGAAATGAATGAGTGTGTACAATAATTTACTGTTTCAATCTGACAAGAGATTATTATTCATCTTGATTCGATGATGCTGACGGGACGAGGACGTAGGTTTTTACCTTGATGAAGATGTCCTTTCTTTGTTTCTCTTGCTGTACACTTCTTGATGTATGCGTGCACATTGAGCTTAAGTCTTTTTCAGAGAAACTGATGCGGATACACTATCTCAAATGCGTGCAAAGATAATTATCTTTTTTTTCATCCGTACTAGTATTTGGTTTTGATTTCTTACTTTAGGTAGGACTTTTGAAAAGGATAAGACTGCGATATCCGATTCTGTGGATATGTACAAAGACTTATAGACATATAGATAATATGATGAAGATATACTATCTTAGATATACATCAATGGTATTGATAAGATATGAACACGAAATGTAAACTAATATTTTCCCTTTCAGTGGCAATCAACCCTCGATCCGAAAATTATTGATATTCATGTGTTTAAGTGATCCCTGGCTGATATAGTAATTCAATTTCATTAAGGTTGTCTGTGTCGACGCTGACAATCATGACTCTTGATTTCAGTTCTTGACACAGAAAAAGACTAGTGTTCATTCACTATGATATCTAATCTCCTTTTGATACTTTTACTGCCAAAACTGAGGTTACTAACAATTTATAAAGGCTGCCATATTCCCGTCAATTATTTGTCAATAGAATTTGACTTTTTTTACAGACCATTATTTTTTCTCGGAATAGTTTTAACTTGCAAGTCTTTCTGAAAGATATAATAGTTAATTCACAAATAATTTGAATAAGAGCACAAGACCGGACACACATTCAAAAAAATCTTTTGTTAAAATTACTTTTGAAAACATTATTGGTGAGCAAGAAGAATATGTAATTCAACTATTTAGGCATTGTAATATATATGGGTAATATGACAGTTTTGATGAATCTTGTGCGCTACTTGTCTATAGGATTCCCTTCTGCCTGTAGTGGAAAGCATCTCAAATTATTCGGCAAGTTTGGCCGTTGCTTTCAATTAACAAAATGAGCATTATTAGTCAATATTCAATGTGTAATGCCGTTTCATGTCATGATTCAATAACAAACAAGATAATTGGTAGTTCGCAGCATTTTGAATAAACAAATTATTTTAAAAGGGATGGTATTACCGATAGCACTATTTCTTGATGAGTGGGGTATTCTCCAACCCAACACATACAACGCATTCTACATAAGCAGCTATTATCAAACGCGTCAAACTAGTTTCTCGCACTGTTGTTTTCAAGGTAGAGCTATAAACTTTGCATGTTTTTATCTTTAGTAATGACGAATATATGCAGTAAATGTGCAGACTTTTTGTATTCGATGACATCGACGCAAATGCCGAACTCACAGCATGTGAGAACGCCACAGCAGTGTCGTTCAGTTGAAGTTGTCATTATGATTATCTGTCAATATGCGAAGTGCTCTTGTGTTGTTCATCATGTACGTACGTAACGTGCACAAAGTAGCAACAGAAATGCCGGCATCTTGTTTTGGATAAGTCAAAATTTATTGTCTTCAGAATCCTACTCTAGCTCCCACTCATTCATTCGTCATTCATCGATAAGTAAATGATCATCAAGCAAAACAATGCAAAAGCTTTAAAAATCTCAATGTTTATGCAAAAACAACTCTTTTACATCGAGCTGCATAATCATCCATGCATTAGTAGCGATCTTTTAATTTATCACCATCAAAATGTCAATTCATTGATATCAATTTACTTACGCCTCAATACTTACGGGGTTGAATCAGTTGCAAACGAGGTTGGGAGTCGGAGAAAATGGGCTATTTGCTTAGGTATTACATAACCACGAGAAGATGGAGGCACGGCGTCTTCTTAGCTAACACCTGAAATCAAAACGAAATAAAAATACGAACGTTATCTCTAAGAACCACAGATTTTACAAAAAGTCTCGTGTCACCTGGCATTGTTCACAGATATCAACTAAAGGCTAACTGTCAAATAATATAGGCATAGAGCTTATCAAAGTTGGCTCATGCTACTAATATCAAATTATACCACACATTGATGGAGGAATCTACTATTTAATATGTACTTTGGAATGATGCTATTAGTACTTGTGTTCATTCTATAAAATCTAGCATGGAATGGCGAATAACTAGTAATGATCACAAAACCAAAAAATCCAAGACGTACACACGCATGAAAAAATGCGTTTAATGATGACGCGATTTTAATATGAATGATGCGTGACACATGGGGATATTTGAATGTCATCTACAATACTGTGAGCATGAAAGCTTTACTCTTGGTACAACTGTGAAATTGACATTTCAGAATTGTCCAACTAAAATGAGATTACCAACGCTCGTGTTTGCCTATAAACAGCCAAGTACACATCATTAGGCATAACTAAAAGAATGAGTAGGAATTTTCATCTCTTATTATTATTCCCATTTATTGTATTCATCAATCATCCATTTTTAGTTATTTTTTATGCATTCCACTGACCGCCAAGTATGTATTTACGATTAAAGCTGTAATAAAAAAACAAAATGCATATAAATTGATGCCATTAAGGGGCATACTAAAGTTCAGTTACATAATACAATAATAACGTCACCAGATCCCACGACCAAGCAATATATTTATGCAGGATAACGTCCTTAACGAAGACGTAGGCACAAACCTGTGTATAAAATTTGTATGAATTGCGTACGCATGCAAAGGTATTCTTTTGAAAAGCTCCTGCAAAAAGGCAAGTGATATCATTACCGAAATAGGTAAGTATGCATCCAACAACAAAATGGAGACGCACATTGGTGGTGATACTGGTAACCTACATTTTGTGATTTAAACGTTGCATTGACTTTACATATTGCTCCTTGACTGCGACAAAGCAACAAAGTAAAAAAAAGATGCAGCATCATCGCCTTTATCAATAGCGGCTTCAGCTCTACTGTTGTTCTCTGTCTGCTGAATAAATGCTGCTGCAACAAGCAACGTCAGTTTTGGCTCTTCGACTCAACTCATATAAGATGTCAGTCTCTGCCCAAACAACGTGCAAGTAGGGATGTGGATTGCGATTGCATAAGAGAACAAGAAAGAAAATGATCATCGTCATCATCATCATCAACAACAGCTCATCATGTCTCTTTTGAGAACATTGTGCAAACGAAAAGATAGCTCACAATACGAATAATATAAGGTAGAAAACAAAACAGCAGCACCTGAGCAAGTCAGGTTTCCAAATCTTTTAACGTGGGTTTCATTTCACGTGCACACTACACACAATGCGTATGATTGTCATGTAGCAAAATAAAATTAAAGAAATCTTCTATTCATATTATTTTATACGCGGAGGGCATTCTTCTCTGACTTTTGCTAATATTCTTCATGTTGGGGATGTCACAGCCTCGGGGAAACGGAATTAGCGGTGATGGTAGTAATTTTATTGTTGTGATATAATGGCCAACAATGATGATAAAGAAGTTAAGTAAGTTGAACTACCTTAAGCCATGCTCAGGGATGAATATCAAGTAGTGTAATGCACGAAGATGATGATGATTGTTGTAACGCATCAAGATGATTAACTTTCAAGGTGTTTTGGTGTCTCAATTTACATGACGCTGTTGACACCTAATAGTCGTAAACAACAATGACTGTTGTATGCTCCATACGTGCATCTGCCTGCATTCGCATGTAGATATGGGTTTAAGTAAAAATGCATCACTGTATGTCTCGCGATGGGAAATATTATAGCGATTTTCGACGAGTTTGTGTGTGAGCGAACAACCACAGAGTTCAATTTGGTTTGTAACAGTACATACATAAACATAAAACGTGAAAAGAAATTTCTACTGCGAAAGTGTACAGGTGGTTTTATGCATGCATACTTTTCTCATTATAGAGACACATCGTAATTCACGGTATGCCCTATTTCTGAAACATTTCCATGAAATCCTTTCGTTATTTTAACCTATTAACAAATCTTTTTCAAATTAAAAAAATATCTTCCTTTGGATGGTGGCGAACAAGTTGTGAGTGTGCCGCAAAAGCACGACTGTAATTTCCCAAGTGCATGATCCAAACTCAAAATGGAATTTCTGTCACTTAATAATGATGTGATTGTCGAAAACCGTGAGACCACTTGCGTGCTTTAGGAAGTGCGCAATGTTAGTCTTTTAACACCATTTTCATAAAAAGCGAAATATCATTGCAGTGATTCACCAAGATCAGCATGTTTACCATTAATTTAATAATTATTTGTACCTAAAACGTTATTTTTACTTTAGAAGGACATTTTTAAAGATTATCTGCCTAGTAATTTTTATTATAAGGCATTATAAGTTCCAGTGTCATAAAGATATGATAGGTATAAATAAATGAATCCTTCATTTCATCTGTACATATAGTTGCTTATATTTCGAATAGAAGGACGTACGTGTAGTAGTGATAGGATTTCTAGTTCATCATCACAATGAATGGTTGTGTGTTTAAAAACGAGTCGTAAGTAATGGTTTATTAATGATTAGAGTAATGATATTGATAAATGACTTTTATCTAATCAACGCAATGCCATGCGTACCTTTTTCGTATACACATAATTCAAAAATGAACAACGAGCATCGACAAA
Source organism: Willowsia nigromaculata (assembly GCA_034700605.1). Lineage (NCBI taxonomy): Eukaryota > Metazoa > Arthropoda > Collembola > Entomobryomorpha > Entomobryidae > Willowsia > Willowsia nigromaculata. The sequence continues at coordinate 70,873 of JAQIXX010000033.1, forward strand.
AGACTATAAAAATGTAAATGTAGCATGTTGACTGCAAAAATAACGACCACTGATTGCCTGCCAGTGCAACTTGTTGTTGATCTTATTTGCACTTTCGTGAGCGAGATGAATTAGTAGTTGTAACATGATGCATTTTTATTCAGACATTGTGTTCTGCTTAATTGATATTTCGTTCACTAGTTCACGTTCAACATGATTGAATGGGATGGAGATCAAAATCCTGAGAAAAAAAATTTGATGTAATGCATCGATAACTTCAGGTGACGATCATTGTCATGCAGGATGCTGCTGCTCTGAGTGATCATCACTGCAATTAGCAAATGATGCACGTACGAAACATATAAGATCAATGACGAGACGACGGTGTTAAGTAACAGACTGAAATAGACAGAGTGCAATATCACAGCACAACAAATTGCAAAAAACTGCACGCAACGTACAAGTGTTGTTTGTAGCATGTCGGCATTTTGACAAGATCACACAGTCACACAAGAATGTTTTTGAATCTCATTGTTATCATATCATCATCCAATCCCAATGGTATTTTAGACGTGATACACAATTACATTGATAATGAAGTGATCCGTATCGATGATCTGATCATCAAACACATAGACTCATGACAAAATCACAGACAGATTCGATTATAAAACAGCGTTTGCCTACAATACAAAACCGATGCTGTATGACTTTGGATTATTTTTGTATAGCCGACAAGTGTACATAAAACAATCCCTCGGTTCGTCGCTCGTCACATAAAACAATCATCGAGTCGAATCGAATCGCAAATCTAGTGCGTGAAAAACCCATTGCGGTCACCACATCATTATACACGCATGTCCATGATTCACGGAGTCTGACTTGTGTTGGAGTTTAGTTTAACTATTCCGTTATCCCACGACCAAATTATGCATAATATTATCCTGCAAGCATGTCATAAAATCGGGATTGCCAATGGTTTGGTTTTTTTTTTGCAAATTTAAGCCAATGAAGCTTTGTCACAAGCTGTAAGCATTGCAAGCATCAGGTAGCCTAGTTGTAAGAAACTGAAGGGCAAAAATGCAGTTTCACTTTCCAAAAGCAGGTGCCCATTTGTCATAGTCAGAAACGGCAAATGATGTCACTTAACAGCACTCTCATAATAACTCCACTACTATATTTAGCCATCTCAGGTATGCAATTCGAAAAAACAGATGCACTTCTGTTTGCAACATCCTTTTAGCATTAAAAAACCTTTAGTCTGTCTGTAAGCAAGTCTGAAATGTAAAGAGAAAACAATGCAGCTATTTGTGAGACTTCATTTACATTCCACGAGTTAACTTGCTCTAATTAATTCAGTATTTAGAATTTAACACAACTACAGAAGCGTAAATGGATAACGTTGCAACTTTTGTGTAGGTTCACCAACCAAAGCAAGGATGGGTTTTTAGCACTTGTTAGCACAGACGGATGGAGGTATTCCGATGATTGGAACTCTATAAACAATAATTAAAAGTTGTATTGACATGTAACATTGTAAGCTCATGATTGCCTGACCAAGGGATGTACTATAGGGACTTTCATTATGGAGTTGCTCAGACTTTGATAACGCTTATCTCAAAGACAATTTCCTCAATTAAGCTGATCTACATATCCTACATATCCATAGATAAAGGTCGAAGTAGAAAAACGAAAATATTTCATATCGATGTTCAGAAGACTTTAAATGAAATGGCAGGGTGGCAGGTTTCAGAAGTTCAGAAGACTATTCCCCAACAACTAGGAATTTTTGTTAAAATTATAACTATGAGACAAAATATTGCTTTACGAATTAATTCAAATTCAATATACTATTATATAATATGTAGGACTGATGAGATAAGTACTATTTGTATGTATGTGATGTATCAAGTATCATCAGTAAAAAAGTTGTATGTCATGAACGATAGAATCGGTAAAGTGTATTTACAAGCCTTGTAACAATGAAGTTCTCTGAATTTGACCAAGGCGTTGTCTTATTTTCACTAGCTTAACTTCCCGTACGTCAAAGGATTTAATGGTGACGATGATCGTCATCAGTATATACATAAAGAAAACTTGTAGGAACAGTTACCATTTGGCCAAACGTTTCGATACCAAAAAGGTTTTTATGAAGACAAGAGTCCTCATAAAGTCTGTATTCTGTATAAAGCAAAGCGAAGTACAAAAGGAAACTTTACAATCATAATTGATGCCAAAAATAAACAGAAAATTGCAATACCCCATAATAAAATTTTGTTACTGAAGAAATTGAAAATTACATTTCAAGTCTCGACGGAATACGCACCACTGCTATTAAACTAGGTTAGGTTGACATGATCTTCAAAACTCCGACACGAAGTTTTTTATTCACCATATTGCATTATTCACTTTACTACGCAATATCATTATGATTATTATTATTCAATCGGTGAGACATTTGATACATTGGCTGCAGGTTTTTGAGTGTCTGAGAGAGACAATGAGACAAATGGGTCATTACTGGCATCATGAAGTACCTGAGTGTACCTAGAAATGAACACCGTGACTTTAAAAGTAGATACACTTGTAATAATATGTCGTACCTGCTATGTCACACGTAATACTATTATAATTTATATGTTTTTTACTGGGTAAAGCGATTTGATCGATCGATCAATATCAACTGATTGTTGTTCTCTGCAATAGAGGACCTTTATCCCAAAATTAATATAATGAAAGAGAAAATATGAGTCATGAGCTTTAAAAGAAGCCAGTCAAGTCATGCATTATATTGACTTTGGACATGTTGAAGCGGATAAATGTGTTCAAATGCTCACCCAACACAACGCTTTTATTCGTGCTGACTTTTCGTTGATTAAATATAATAAATGCATGACCATCATCATCATGTAATAACAAATTTATAGCTTATTAAATATTAAAATGCATTTAAAATCTTCCAATCTTCAGCTTAGCCGTTCAACTACGTGCATCGACCACAAATAAAACATTGATAAGCTAGTAATTGTCTTGTTGTTTACATAAGGACATTCCGAAAACAATGATGCGTTACATATATGCACTTGTTACATCCAAAAGATCTGGAAGTATTTTTGCAGGTTATGAACATCCAGAAGTTTAGTTATACTGAAATGTCATATTTGGCGGTTCTGCATAAAATGTACTGAATAGAAATCAGAGTAGGTACTTTAATATATGTAATATATAGGTGCTTGCATATTTATCATTATTCTTTTATTGCAAAATACGTGTGCAATATTTATGTGTGTGGCTACGCCGTTGACGGTTAACTGGTGCAGCCGGCATTCATGACATTGATAAAAATATCTTTCTATTGTATTCAAATAATTTCGTGCAATTATCGCTTTAATGAAATAAACTACGCAAGTTGACCGAGCACGTGTGCATCGTATTAAATGTTCCAAAATATGCTCCCTTGGAATACCACAGAGTTTATTAGGTATTCGTAAGGTAAAATGTGATTGATCACAGCCAGAAGGGCACCCGGTTCTTAAGAACGCTGATTCACCTTACTCATTTTACTGTGATATTATTCTTTTTGCTAGTCCCGGTACCTACTCTCTACCATTTAAAAATTTGCAGAAGCTCTTTAGTGCTCCACTGAAACTGAAATGGAATGAAGCAAACCAAATATGACAACCGTTACTTCTCTAGCATTCAGTAGTTTTGGTCCGCCTTTGCATATAGAAAAAGTAATAACGATCTAATCAATCCAACTGATAAGGCATAAAAAAGGTTATATTATAGCACAAAAGGAGATTTGTACTAAATTTAGTCATGATAGTTTGTCGGCGAATGAGTAGACAATACACGCTTACAATTACATCTTGACTTGTTGCAATATTAACTTTTCTTTTCAGATACAAAGAACTTTTGCTTTTTATTGGTAGATCATTTAGAATTACATTATCATTGTTGATAGTGCTGTAAGGAGTTGTACGTTTGTACTGCGATGGTCGACGGACAAGTGCCATCAATGAAAACGGCACAAAGAGCAAAGGTGTGACCAAAATCATCATTAAATATTATCATCATCACCATGACTAACATAACTTGCTACATGCTGAACACTCATACCAGGGGGATGATTATTTGTAGGGAGTGTACATTGAGCATGTAATAATAACAATAAATATTCTACTTCTTGACTTGACTCCAATTATTATGCATGTGGACATCCCCTTGACAAGAGTGGGTTAGTGAAGACAGAAAGACATTTGAAAAAGCGAGATTTGATTACTGTAGAGAGCAGTGCATCGAATTCTATGCGGCACATTAGTACCGGTGGTGGTATACAGTATTTTCATCTTTGCATAATGTGAAGTGTAGATATTGAAGATAGAAACACAATTCTGTGCTTTCGTACACTGTTGGCTATTCAATCGGCTGCATGTTGATAGGTTTTGCCTTTTGGCAATTCTTTTTATATTAAGGGCAACTCGGCAGCTACTTACTACCACTAAAGTACAAACTGCAGCAACGGCTTCTGTTATGACGATGATGGCTACAGCGATAATAAAATAATAATAGTTGCTCTGTGGATGCTAGATGCTATATTTTTTTGAAATGGTTGACTATGCCAAGTAAGCTACAAGAAACGTTGTATCCATATTTTCTTTAGGGTTGACCAACTGCATTTCTGTCTTCCAATTCAAAAGAGAAAAAATGACATACATCATTAGTATATGGCATATTATGCATAGACAACGATATTTCTTTGTTTGATTGAAGAAGGTTGTCTATTTCAAACTGTTCAAATGTGAATTTAAAGAGTAGAAGCAATAAAAAATTCTATGATGAAAAAAGCATTTCGTCAGATAATGTTGAATGCTAAATAAAAAATGAAATTTATTATCACTCTAAAAACAAAAAAACAAAAACAATTATTGTTAATATTGCAATTTCCCTGTCCTCCTGTTGCTCTATTCGGTAATTATGCATCATTTATAACTGTGTCATTGTATTTTACCTTCGGATGAACTAAATTTAGAAACATATAAAAGATCCGATTGTTAAAAGCAAAATGCACAAAGTTAGAAAATGACTAAATCGTCGTCGTCACTATTTTTTGAATTTGATGATATGTAAACCGAGTTGTTTGTACTTGTGCTTTAATTGACAAAAATAAGAATGATAATGAAATGAACATTTTTGGGGACAGCCAAGCAGCAATACTCATATTCACATTTACGATGACAATAGTAGACGCAACAAAATATGTCACCATCATCGGGGAACGTTGAAACGAAAAGTGCCGGCACAATTAGCTCATTTATTACAACAATCCTTGTCATGTCAATGCATCTTTAGGAATGAAAATCCTATTTTCTTCATATCCGACTGGTGTGTACGAAAAACGAAATGAATAAAAATAAAAAGTGTGACGAAGACAAAGTATCACCTTATAAGAAAAGCACTGACACACCACATATATTAAATCTCAGTGTATAGTAGTGCAATAATGCAATAAAATGTCTTTTATTTGATGATGCCAACACCGGCTTTCATCGACAAAAGACACGAAGCAAATGGCTTTTAGTGGAAAAAAATTATTGCAGAGTTACGATGAATAAATTCCGGTGTTGACGAGTGTTGATAGAAGACATAAAATTACATATTTGTGTAGATAAAAAGTAATTTGTCAGGCTGTACACGCTCTACCACACGACAGTGCAAATGGAGATAAATGATGATGATGATGCAGTAGTAGCAATGAGGTTTGCACGAGATTGTTGAGTCGGAGAAAATCTGTCATCGTTTTCACCATTTCTGTTTTGATGAGAAAGTTTAACAGTCGGCTTGCCACCGGCTATACGTCTACTCAAGTAAATACTCGGAGCCACCAAATCGAAATCCGATGTTGAAATGTTCAGTCAGCATTGCTACTGGTAAACTGCAAATCTTTATGGTTTAAATAAAAACAAAAATATTAACTGTTCCAATAGTTGCGTTTCAGATGCCTTGAAAAGTTTCCGATTTAAGAGACAGCTTTTAAACGGTTTTTCTACGCACATTTGAAAACACTAAAAGTAGCAAATCAAATCAATGTATTCATGCTAAACAATCTTATCAGCATCAACTATCGCACTCCACGGTGCATTATACATGTACATACACATCAGAGCTGTAACGGGCTATCTTAAAACGTATTCAATTCATCTTTTCACTTGAATAATGTGACGTTTGCACCTACACAAAACTTAACGCAGTGGGAAATCCTTTACGGGGAATTCGAAATTTGATTGTCATACGCCGGGCTCACCTACAGGTAGGTAGACAGTGCTTGCACACATCCAAAGTTTCCCCATTATTCTTAGACCCTCGTCATAATCTCATCTCTTCAAAGTACAGAATAAGCTCATACAGGATCTCATCAGTCACTTTTGTGGACCGTAACCCTCGTGTGGAGATGCGACGTGCTCAGGTTTTTAAGTATTATTCGTACATTACAATAACCATTAAACCAAATCAAGCATTAGCGTACTCCAGGTTCATGTCATAAGATAAATATTATAGGTTGGTCTCTCAACCTAATTTAATTATGTGGTAATGACAAACTGTACAGCTCCAACCACACGGATGACACAAAGGGGTTTACGGCAGAAAAAAATGCGTCACTCATTGCATAGCAAACAGTGCAGTGCATTGCTATTGTAGCATTTAAGAAGTTGTATACCACTTTGCATACGGTAAAGTCTTCTTGTTTAAGCAATTTATGACACAGGTTTGTCTATAAATCCCTTTGTAATGAAATCTCACGAATCTCACGAATTACATCTCTCTTTTACAAAGAGAGAAAGCTAGGAAGCAAAATATTTTATTTTATCTCTTCTTTGTACACATAAAAATGTGATCTCGAAAGAATGTGATTAAGGAATGCATAATAATATCTGACATGGCTACACACAGCAAAGCACAGTTGTAGAAATATTTTATGAAATCGAGATGCAAGTGCATATATACTCATCCTCAGACCAAACCATACAATTGTGTTTTGAATTCATTCTTTCTGGGTTTCATTTTCTGCATTTGAAAAGTTGACTTAAGCTCTAAACGCTAATAAAAATTTAGTCATATTTTTTTGGAGATTGCAGCTGAGCTTTGTTTCATTGAAAGATTTGCAAAAATGACCTGTGTCAATTACTTAAAACTTAAGTCATGCGCCCGAGAAAAAGTGTAAACCAAGTCATAAATAAATGTCCATATACCAAGAAAGAAAATCCCAAACATTAAGGCTTGTTAGTTAAGTAGATAGTTGATATTATACAGCCAGTTTTTAGAGTTAGTGCGATACGGCAGAACCCGTTTGTCTGTGCACACATGGCAAAATACATGCGTTCAATCAGATAAGTTATCTTCGTTACACCGAATTTTCTCTACGAAAGACTATTGTATACAATCTTGTTGTATAATGTAAAGCATTCAGAGATGCTCGTAAGTTTTTTTAGGTTACGTTTAATAGAATTTTGTGCGGACAAGTGAGGAGATATATGAGTCTACAGAATAAGTTTGGTATATCCAGCAAGACCAGTTTTGTATAGATTACATGGAATTTAATTTAAGGGCATAAGCCGGGGATTTTTCCGCGGAAAATCTCAAACATAAAACTTGATAATGGCGCTTTCCAAAGTTAGTAGTTCCCGTCTACAATATTTTATATTAAATAAGTAATATTTTAAAATTAATTGCATTGAATTTCAGGAATATAAACAAAAGCGTCTTTCAACATTTAGAAAAGAAACGCCTTCCTTGAATATATTAACAAAAAAGAAACATTAGCCATACAGTTCTCTTTAAACCTACACATTTGCTAATAATGGATGAACTATGAACAAACGCGTAGCATGACATTACATATTTGATTATAATTGTGCTGTGAACAAGAAGCATATTATGTTTTACTGGAAGTTGACTTGTGTGGGGTTTTAGAAAAAGTTCATAGAAGAAGACGTTCGTAGAACAAAAGCCATCCCTTTTTCATTGTTTTACATCGCAGCGTAGCACATCTTTTAAGTATTTTGCTAGTGTGCCGACTCTTTTCACGAGATATATGGTCACCATAAGTTTTCCTTTCATATTAGCTGATAGTTGGAATAATGCGTGATGCACTTTCCGGCGACACCACACAAAGTTGAATGTGTTTGAAAAGGCGAGTATTTGGTGTGCTGATGACAGCGGGTAGGAAGCTATTGCTCATAAACGGTTTTCTCAAAACTGCATCTTTCATCTCGGCAATCGGCGATTCTACAAAACGGACACCTGGGTTGGCTTGATGATTCATTAAACCCATCATAAAGATAAAGTTAATAGTCAGACAAATAGGCAGCACGAATGAACGTGTAACCGAAATGCACTCACATTATACTCTAAAGAATCGGTAAATGCATTACTCATTGGATATAAAATGTAATTGATTTTTTACGGAAAAACTATTAAGTATATAACGAAAGTGAAACTTGTACATTTTATTAGACATAAATTTGCATCGCATGTAGGGTAGTAGCAGTGATAGTGTCATCACGTCAATAAAATTGTTTTATTTTAAATGTTCCACATAAAATATGCACCGTAGTTGGGTTAAATTATTGACAGAATTTGAAATCAAGAGTTGGGAAGTCTTGTTGCTTGATAGACAAAAAGTGCAATCACCCAGTTGATATGGCGGCTTGGACATACCAAAAATAATGGGGGCAAATCACAGGATGATTGTGATTACATGGCGAACCAAATCTGTAAACACAATACTTATGAATGATAATGATGATGGCTGATGAAGTGTATCCGGGTTTCACTTTAGCAGACGAACTTTTAAACGTAGTGCAAAATGTTATGTGTACATGAACACATTGGCATTGTCACCTGCATAATACGAAGGTTTGTTTGTGGCTCGCTCACCAAGTGAAGTCAGTTGAACTGAACGAGAGATTTTCAACAATGCGATCGAAGAAGAGACACTTACAGGTCATCTTAACTTTATCACTCACGTATGCACAAGTACACAAAATGTTTAAACGCCAATGTAAAATACACACAATACCAAATCCTAATCTATTTCACAAATCACCTGCCGAGTGCAGTAATTCCCTCAGCATGTAACATACACAGATAATAAATAACATATTAAACGACAGTTTCGATCCTGCCTCCTCTGACAGGGAAGATGATGATAAAGGTAAGGTAACCGTAGCGTAGTGCTATACCTTTTTTCAAAACATAAAGCATGTCTGCACATATCTGCGACAATTTGCACAATGTTCTTACTTTTATTTTATTGATGCATGAGCCATAATATGAGCAGATTCATGTCTGTTTGATTTTGCATTGTCTTCATCCGATTCCTTCAAAAATAGGATATTTGCATCTTAAATTCCGGAACATGCTTGTTTTGTGCATGAAAAGGGTAATTAATTAATTTTGTCACTGTTGCCCGTTAGAAGAAAATATACTAGGTTTTATTTAACTACTTGAGCTTTGGACATTATGTAGTTTTGAAGTAGAAGTGATTGTTATTTGAATTTCATGACAGTCTTTAATGCAATGAAGGAACTAAAAGGGCTATTTGGGTACCAATGCATAATATACGTTGAGAAATGCAATTCTTTGAATTCACAAGTCAAGCAAGACTCAGAAGTTTCTCTTGTCTTGCATTATTGGAGATGGACCTGAGACTTTGTGGTGTGCATTATTTTATCTAAAAAAGAATTGCAACAGAGAGGACGTGTCTCCAAAGTGCATATTAAATGCAAGTGCAAATGTGCAAGTATGACGTGTTTCTTGCTTTTTTGTTGTTGCATTTTATGTTATGAGTATGGTTTTGTGAGAAACAAAAGATACAATTTTGACTCCAGTTTATAGACCAGAAAAAAAATTCACGAAGACAACAATCAACAATTGAATTAAATTGTCTTAAAATCTAACATTCAATCAAAGAGCCCAACGCACTTTCCTTTTCAACCCTATTATGTATGCATTCTAGTGTTAGTAATGTGATAAATTATTCATGGAAATCTTGGATGAATGGTGAATTTGAAAGTACGGATATTCAAGAGTAAAGTGATATCACGAGACAATTATGCCTTCAGGATAATTTTCTCATCCAGATTCAAAAAGACATTTACATGCTAGTGCAGAATAAATAAAGCCAAACTATTCATATAGACATATGCCTACAGTTGGATATAACATGCACCCTTACGCATATATGAATGGTCTATGTGGTAATGATTCGGTCATCAATTGTTCACTTAAAAAAGTAGTACTGAATTCTACCAATGGTAATACTATAATGGTGGTGATGATAACCTAACTTGGATTGTGCACTAACAGTACTAGCTTTAATGATCTTTTTTGCGATTTCACCAGCGAGTAGAGAGGTTGAGTAAAAGCTCATCTTTTGTTAGTCCATAATATTATAACTTTGGTTGTAAAGCTGTAGTCATAATCATAATAATCTAACAAGAATGATAATAAAGGATGAAATCTTGAAGCAGACTTTTCAAACGATATATTTCTGACAACGCCACCACAACATGCTGATGACTAGACTGTAACGTAAAACCCTTTTTAAAGACATCAGAAATCAGAATAATCAAGTTTTAGAGACGTTAGTAAATCACTCAAAGCATTAATTTTCGCATAACTTCAGCCCTTGCTGAAGTGAACATTTTTCTTCTGTTCCGTCACTCGTGAGACTGCAATAATCATAAGCATTTACAACTAAGTCAATAAACATCACTTTGTAAAATAGGATTTTACTTACTTTTGACATTAGCAGGAGAAGGAGAGGGAGAGAAAACTGAATAATTTTGTTAAAAGTTGGCAACAACGTCCTCTTGAGCAATACCGGCAAAGGAGAGAAAAAGTTGTACATGTCTACTTATGTACTTGCTCTTTAGACCTCAACATGCCAAAATCAAAGTGCTAATAGCTTTGTGCACAAAAACTAATAAAAAATATTGGAGTTGCATTACATTTTTCTCTCGTTCATCCAGAAGATTACCTAACGCCTAACATGAATTCGAAAGAGACCAGGAACAATACAAACACCGTTGTAGAGGTCAATTACACATTTTGCAAAAAAAGCAAAGAAGAAGCCCTTGTGCCGGTATGTTTACTCAATCTGTCTGAAAATTATTCATAGAACCAAAACTGAGTACAATCATAGAAATGTTTTTTAATCATATAATATTACGAGGTTTTGGTTTAGGATTGGGACTGTTTATACGCTGATATGTTTGCACATGCCTAAATGGGAAATGGTAGAATGAGATGTATTCACATTTTCATACTGATATATGCAGCAATGCTGATGAAGACAGGTCGGTCATATTTCAGAGATATTACGACTATTTAGATTTTGACAAGAAATAGGAGATGTTTCTTTTTTTAAAGATAAATGTGATGCGTTTTATAGTGTGGGAGGGTTGATGAGTATGCTAAATGAAATGTACGAGAATGGCTTTGTCTGTGACATACTAGCTGCTTGAAAAAAGAACAAAACTGTGCATAAATAAGCTAATCTTGTAGTACGAAACCACCTACTTATGTTTAGGGAACAGCCCAGAAAACAAAGTCGATTACTGTTTGCAAAGCACTGCTATAATTTTCAAGAAAACGGAGATATGAAGCAGACAGACAAACAACGTTAGTCCGCCAAACAATGACAGTTAGTACTGTGTGCTCCACGGAAAAAGACAGAGTAACAGAGTAAAATTCACCATTAAATTGTTTAAGCAAGTGATTTGTCTAGATGTCAGTTATTATTGTCTAGCCGGACTCCCACCTCTTGATAGATGCTTTCACACAAATATACAAAAATTAACATTCACACAAAAAACTGACCGATTCCTCCACTTGCTTATAATACAGGTTTTTAAGTCAAATGTCAACAAATTCCACAAAAATAGAAAATGAGTTGAAGTATTTGATATGCTTATTGAATTTAACGTTTTGTTTTCACCGGTTCAACCTTGATACCTTTGAAAGATAAGTAATTATCTTTATTACAAATACACACAACAACAACTATCATTCTTCAATCTACATGATTAAAATTCCCTGTAAAGCCTTTCTGGTGTATGAGCCTATCGAAAAGATTGCCTACGGGCTTTCATTTTTCATGAACAAAAGATTTTCACCGTTTCCACTTAAAAGCCTTCACTTTTAGTTTTCTTGAAACAAAGTTTCTCGGAAAATCTAAGTAATTACGTTTGAGCAACTAATGTAAAACAAGAAAGCATGCAAGTTCATTTATTTTAAATGAGAAAAATGGTTTGCATATAAAATTCGACCACCAGTTGATCGGTGTTGCCCCAATATTGGGTAACAAAATATGTACAAAATAATCGATAAATAATTGGTTTTTAATATATAAATCCTTGTCCTTACATATGTATAATATTGATTAAAGATTATAGGTAATTGTTCATGCAATCTTAAAAGCTAATGCTTTCAATATGAACAGAGACAAAACGATTTAAAGGACATACACACACTTGATAATTCACGACACGACTATCTCGATGATTATGCAGAGGAACGTCAAGTGTAAGACGATGAACAAAGTTAAGTGAGAACTACAATGCATGCTTGAAGTTTTAGAGTGATATTCGAAGCGACTTGATACTACGAATGTTTTCTGTGGTACATGGTGTTGAGCTAGACCTGTTGAGCGAATGCTATGTTCTTCAAAGAAGGAAATTAAGCTCTTCGGCAACCCCCACCGCCACCAGCCTATAAATATCGTCCTTTACTATAAATAACTTGACACATTTCTTTACTCACGTTTTTCTCATTCAGTTCCAGTCAAATTCATATAATTTTACAATGTGCACGCAAAACAATCATCAGTTGCTAATGTCTTTGTGGGCATTACAAGATATGGTAGAGGTTATATAGTGTAAAACACAGCTCATGCGACAAAGCTACAATATCTACTTAAAATTCATTAATTCATCCTTTCTTTGTGTACAAAATTAGACTTCTTAACACGTTAGTAGAGTCCAGTCATGACATGAAACAATCTTTTTCTATTATAAGGTGGGAGCATACTCCATGTAAAATAATATTACAAACGATTCCATGTCATAAATAATTCAACGTCAATTCGTGTGAACTCTGTTGGCCCTTTCAAAATGCATGTAGGAATTAATAAAAACGATTCATGATGTGACAACCGAGCTCATTAAAGCCTTTAAATGATATCAATTTTCAATAAAGAGCTCCCATTAATGTTTGCCCGAATTACCATAAAATGACCAACAAGATGATGAACTGTAGCACTGATATCAAATATCAACAATAACGATGTGAAGACGAGATTTAAAATAAAGTTGTCACATAGTTTATTCCAATACTCCAAACAAGGGTATGTCCGAAATAGGAAAGTCACAAATCAATCTTTGTTGTCGTTGTTTTCTCCTCTTATCCTCCTCCGATTTTCAAATCACACTACCTAGCTTCCTCTATATTTATTTGAATTTCAACACCCCACAATCAACTTGGATATTATTTGCAACTTGAATTTAATCAGTGACATTGAGTAAGCTTTCTTATTATTGAGTACTACACGATTTTTTTAATGAAAATGATCATTGTGCTCACTTTTTAAACAGCTTTACACGTTAAAACTTATCTAACCCATTCGATCCTAAAAGCATGTAAGTTGAGATTCACCATCACAGGAATATTTGCTAATTGGATTACATTAGCAAGGGTTATTGCCCAAAAGCAAAATGTAATGTGATCAATTGACATCCGTCATCCTACACAAGAAAGTGTACATCCTATATCATCCAACCTCTTCAAAGTTGTATGAATCTGATTTCGATTACGGCATAACTAATTAATTATGTTGTGTATGCAAGTATTAGATCATAGGCAAAAATGCAACAAAATTGTTTAAAAAATAACAATTTGCGCAGGCAGATGCATTCTTAGGTACTACTACGACAATGTATCACCCACATTCATCTTCAAACATCTAACTGAGCCCTAAAATGCTGAGTAAAATCAAGTTTGTTTTGAAGTACCCACCAATTACTGTCATGTCATGTCAAGTGGGAGTGCAAATTGGAATGCCTCAAAATCTACAGTATTTTTTCAAACACGTATATCTTTACAAGTTTACAGGCATAATTTAATTTTGCAAAAAGCGCAGTTATTTAACTTGAGATGTTGATGTATGTGCATGAAACAACACTCATTTTCTAGTTCAATGGTATGAATTTTGACCTCCGTTGCAGATTATGAAATAAATCTTAATCACGGTCCTTCTGAGCACGCGTAGAAGATGACTCGCCAAATGCGTTTTGTATGTTATCAAATGACAGTAATTCAATGCGTGAGTAATCGAATAATCTAATTCCCACGGGTAGTTTACCACCGAGTGTAAAAAAGCGTAATCAAAACAATTAACGATCCATTTCGCTTTCTGTAACGTCTCCCTTGTGTTGCGTAACAAAACGCAGCGTGTAGCAGAGGAGTTTGAACCTATGCCGAGCTATACAATCATCAAATTATGAATAGAATATAAAGTACCTACATATATTGTACGCCTCTAGGCTTCAAGAAGAAGTTTATACATTCCATGGATAATCAGGTATAGTAGTATGCATATCCAATTATATTTTTACTGACACAACTAAAAAAAAATTCCATCCACATACATGTTATTATTATTTTGTGTGATAGCACCTATATAATATTTACACGAATTAAGGCTATAATGACAGATGGAAAATGATTAACGGGAGTATTCCTCACATTTTTTCGCACGCACCCTTAATTTCGTTTCACTTGAATAATCACTGACGACGATTTTGATGACTACTGTATCAAACATGCTCAAACAATAGAGACGAGGATGATTTCGAAATTTGTCTAGGCACTCTCAACAAACTCTCATTGTATGCTTGTATGACATTTCACTACGTCATCATCAAAACTCACAATAGAACATCTTTCGTGCGTCAAAACGTTTGCATATACCTTTGCACATGAGTCTCTTTGATCCTCTTGAGCGATATGATGTGCATTGTACATGAGTCATTATATGAAATCTAAATAGTATAATGACAATTTTCTTCTAGTTGTTCTATTGTGAATTAATTTAAAAGGCTTATAATATGCAGTAGCGTCACTTGATCACGCTATCATGGATTTTTATAAAGAAAAGAAATTAATTGCTTCTCACCCAGACATCTTATCAGGTTTAAGGCTACAATTACTATTTTCTATTGCCACTGTCACACATTTACACAAATTGGCTTGTGTGAAGTAAATTTTATTAGAGTAAATTTATCACAACTAAACAAAACACTTTTTCTCATCCGAAAAATAGCAAAAACAATGCTGAGATTATCTTCAAAAATTTGTCAAAGAGGATTCTCCCAGGAGGTTCATGCTTGACTCTGACCTTCGCTGAACTTCACACGTTAAAAACAAATTATACGTTGATATGCACTGATTTGATTAACTGATTATCGTAAATTTAATAAATTACGATGCACACATGACTGAAAATTTAGCGCTTTATTGACATGCCTGTAAAATTTTGAATGCCAGACGAACTTTTATGACGTATCATTAATAAAGCTTAAGTCTCATGTCTTTGCAGAGTAATTAGACAGAATCTTTTGACTTATCCAATATTTTAGCTTTAATTATTGGCTGCTGATACGGGGACAAAATTACATTGTATTTAAACTGATATATAGTTCAGTTATTCATTAAAAACACTGTAATCTTCGAATGGCAAACAACAACAAATAATTTCAAACTCAATCAAACTTCTCACGTAATCGAAATTAAACTTTCAAATGAATAACTCAAGGATGAGCCACACTATATTCTTTACATATATTTCTTTGGATGCCTTGATGAACATTTTTTTCATTTATTCACTTGCACAAAAAGTAACTGATTGGGTATTAAACTCGAAATTTGTTCAGTTGCACAAGCGCAAATTAAAAGGAATATCCAAGAGGACTGGACTGGACTATTCTCCATATATTTGTCACGTATTATCATGCAGCTGAAAATGAAACTTTCGTTAGATGAGATCGTGACTAATTTTTGTCGAAGACTTGAATCCCACTGGAAATAGAGGCATTATTGCATAGTTTACTGCTTACCTATAATCTAGCTTATCAAAAATTCCATGATAATTTCACGTGCATATTATGTACAGAAGCAACCTCGATTGCATTGATGCATCGCACGTCGTCACATCCCATTATTACGAGAAGGAGGCTATCCTAAAACTCGACTAGTACTATCAAAAAATCATGCACACCACACGAACTTACACAACAGTTAACTCAAACACTGATGAAAAGTTGCAGTGAATATACATGTCTATACGTTCACATATGAATATATCTTACATGCTTATGGCTATTTTTAAAACCAATAACAAGGTTCGTTCTTCTTTGAAAATAACATGAAATTTTTTGGGTAAATTCAAGTTGGATTTCCTTGTAAAGTTTAGCAGATTATTACAAAGCTACATAGCTTCACACATGAAAACAAAGTTTTCTTCTCTCTCTCTCTCTGTCGTTCGGTATGAGTTTCCCTTCCTTGCTCGTTGACAGCTTCAACAGGTCCTACTGTTAAGGTTTTCCTTCACTCGCCTGCCGTCTCCTACGTACATTATTATTGGAGACATGCTGGTTTATGCAAGTAGATCGGAAATCATACATATCAAACAAATACCCCAAAAATCCTCCACAGCATCTTTCCGTCTGATTTGAGCTGGTTTAATGATATTCCGTAGATCTCGCATATCTACGATTACATGAAGTACAATACAACAGATGTGACCAACTACAACATATAGATATTAAGTTTACATAGGTAATCAGCAATAGTAACAACAGCATTTTTCACTGATCTCGTTCCTAAAATCGCATTTTATGAAACGACACTCTTGGGAATGTGATCCCAGTAGCAAGTGATTATAAGCAAGTCACAAGAGGTATGTATACGTTCACGATGACGAGAGTTTCTTCAGCTATTGAAAGTAGGTATGCGAGTCTGAAAGGGTTAAAATTTGACCTGCTTTTCAATCCATTTAGGATTAACCAAAATGGGTCCTTATTAAATGGGTGTCTACAGTATGACAGCTCTGTAAGGTGTTGAATTTAACAGGTTACCGAATGAAGATATCTAAAATGCGTGGAGGACTTGAGTTTCTCCTGACACCTTTAATAAGCCATATAATTCTGGGCTGGACACTGAAATGATACTTGAGCATTTTGAACTTACAAGGAGCTATGAGACAAACACAAAAATGCACTTACTCTGTCAATTAAGTACCTACGTATGGTAATTATTATGTAAATAGGGTATATGGAACTATCTACTAGGAATGCAGCAGGTATGCATATTCTATAAATAACCATAAGGAATTCCCAATTTACATTTCCGCTTAAAATTTACATGATATGTGATATCAATTTATGCAGAGCGTATTGATTTTTGTACTTATGTATTTTTGTTTAATTTTCTGTAAAAAATGCATCAAAAGAGCATGGGCAATTAATGAATTATATGCGGTTTAAGAACAAACATTCTCTAGAAGACATTTGCTTACCTGTAACAATGTCTCCAACCAATCATCAATACTATTTTGAATGGGATATGTAGTACCACAGTAAAATTGTGTCTTTGTGGTTACTCTTCAAATGTTTAACTAGATCTGTGGTAGTAGACACAAGGAAAAGTTTTGTTGCACAATTATTTAGCTTTTTTAAATCGAGATTAAATCAGAGGTGTTCTCAATTTTTGTCATTCACATGCACGAGGGGATTTGTTCAATGTGAAGATTTAAAGATCCGATTATAATGAATTGATTTTTTTTTACATACGAATTATTCATTCATACATGTGTGCATACACGACGCACCATTTGCTTTGTATTTTTGTCTCTGGTACATTTGTAATTGCACGCGTCCACAAATCATGAATTCATGTTCATTCCTTGATCAGTTTTCTACTTTGCTTTGGGCTGTGTCTGCGTCAATATTATTATAGGACCGTACTTGCCTCCTCCTCACGTTAAAAATGAAACGATCACATCCCGATATGATCGTTCTTGTGTGTTGTAGCTGTTCTTCCTATATTTTATTATTGCACATGAATTAGAACTTTTCAATTGACAAAAGGGAAAAAATCGATTTCACTTCCTTGAATCCAATCCATAGGGTTAAACTGATTCTTTGACAGCCACATAATATTGAACAATTTATGGGTGCACCATTTTTTGCTTGTTTAAAATCATCGAGTTAGTTATGTTTACACAAAATGCAATTGTACAAGTTTAAATAGCATAAAAACGACACGCTCAATCAATCTGCGGTGCAGCACTCCACGTTGATATTCAATCCAAAGAATTAGATTTGAAGATAAAACTTTGCAAGTGTAGGATTTCGTTTTTTATCTAATTATTATTATTACGGTGAACCTCGGGTACCACAAACGAATATAGAAGTGCAATCATGCATTTCATACTTTTAAACCACTTTTCACTTCCCCATCACACCAGGCACACGTTTACACGATATTTTCTTCCATCCAGCCGGTAAGACAGTTTGCTCAGCGGTTTTTCAAATTTAAACTCTGTGGAAAGTGATGAAAATAATACTTCTTCCTGTAACGGTCTATTACGCTGCACAAGCCGACAAGCTTCATATACACATGCGGTTGTTTGCAATGGTAAAGAAATCTTAGGAGCACAATAATCTCACTTTTCTCATTTGAAATATTTCATAGTTAAGCTTTCATGTGTATAACTTGTTGTGGAAGTACCGCGTGCTTTCTCCTCAAAAAAAGAAATTTATGCTTCTTTGCACTGTCACCGAACAAAATGAATTCTTTAAAGAACTATTTGTTTTATTTTATTGCGTTACTGAGTACACTAGTTCTGCTGTAGCACATTGAAAAACTTGTCAGGTTATACAAAGGATAAAAAGTTTGTACACAAAAGACTTGAAAAGTGTCTGTATTTTTTTTCAAAAAGTATTTTTCGACTGCCTTGACCGGCCTTGGTACTTACGAGAAGGACGTTGCAACAAGAGCCAACGTACAGCAGCAGCAATTTAGATGCTGGTGTTTTGTCTGATGTGGATGTAGTAGCGACAGTGAACCGATCGAATAGCTCCACTTTGATGATAACCACTGCATACCTTTACCATCAGCCCCACATCAATGGCAGCAACACGATCTCTGTCTGTGGCAAAATTCAGTTTCGAATTGAGAAGATTCGTTTTTGTTGTAACAACCCTGCTCTGCCGTTGTTGATGATGCGATGCCGCAATAATCACTGTTGCCTTATGCCAGTCAACAGCCAGCCTCCCAACAACCACCACGACAATGATGATCACGGCTAAATGTTGTTGTTGATGATGATGATGCTTTTGGATATTGCAACAGCAGATGAGATGAAACTTGTTAGATCACTACTACGTATCTTCAAAACTAGCTGCTGGCTTCACGACTACGGCGACAAATAATATACCACTTTAATAGGAGTAGAAGTAAGTATAGTAAATGGTGGTTCATCAGGGTGGTGGTAAAGAAGAGTTTGACAACAATGCTTCACGACGACACGGCACATATACGCAGGTAATAATCATGAGAAGCGATATAATATAGAGAAAAATGTAACTAGCCATGCAGCTTTATAGTTCTGCTTTTGCTATTCACCCTTATCGCAAGGAATGTAACTGAACTGAAGAACACATCGCTGACAGAAAGAAGGGATAAATAGCTCATATACACATCTCATTATAGGTACGCATGCTTGGTGCCAGTTGATATGAAATTTAAATAGTGGAGGAATGCAGACGTAGAGAACTGCATAAAATGCATTGCAGCACTGCATTGTTAGCTGGTGCAGTGTAAACAGCGCCGCGGTAGCGAAAATTCGCTGCAAAATCAGGAGCATGCAAAACGCAAACCACTACGACAACAACGGTCTTTTTTTGTCTTAAGGTTGATAACTAGTGGTTGGTTGGCTGATGGCTGGTATGTAGTATTTTTTGATCATCAATAAAAACTTTTTACTCCTGTGTGTGCCATGCATTTTTTTCGTTTTTGTCTCTTGCACAATTGACAACGCTTGAGTAAACAAAACGTGTCTGGTGCATGCCTTTTTATTATTTTTTATCCAATCTTCGAGCAGCTTACAAATATCTTTTTAAAAGAGCTCTTCTGTCGTCCTTTGTCTTCTTAAATTATGATTTTAAATTTCTATTTCAGGCACGCACTCTATACTATCCTGTGCAATGAAATGGCATGGTACACGAAATCCCGTACGGTAATGATGACGAAACTGACTGCATCTAAGTTTAGCCGCCTCTCTGAACACGAATATCTACACACTAGTTAGGTGTATACAAACTGTAGAAATATATTACCTGTACAAATCCTTCATAATGTCTAGAAACAAATTTATTTTCATAGTAGTCGGAAGCAGTAGCAGAGACAAGACAGGATTTTAATGTCATTATACGTGAACTAAACTAAGGCGGCTTGTATCAAAGTCCGGATGCAAAGGGGATTTCTCCAGGTATGCCTGTATATGGAATCTAGTTTCAGCTGCGTCAGACTAGAGATTAAAAGGATGTAAAATAATCTTTGCTTGTCATTTGCTAAGTAGAGACAATGAACAAGCATACTTTTTTGTGTACCAGACCAGAAATAACTTTTAAGAAATTACAAATGTATCGATTGTATCGACTAGAAAACTCAACGGAACTAGACGAGACACAGCAAAGTTGGCATAATCAAGACCTGAAGTAGTATTTACCTGTCGCAGGTTTTACGTTTTATATACAATTTTCAATTTAAAAATATGAAACGAAGCAATATACTCATTGTCAGTCATTAATGCGACGTTCTAGCTCAAAAATGTTTAAACACGTTTTGTTATTCTACATGTGAGATAACCTGAAAACTTTTAACTTCATCTTATGAGTACCTATGCTGATAATATACAAATATAATATGATATACCTATGTAACATGTCAATTTTATCATGCACATTCCCACTTCGACAATCTAAAACATAATTACCATGAAATCTGGACAAATATATATTGAATATATAGCTCCCCATCAATTACGTTAAACCACGATAACCAAGAGTTTAATAGAACCAAAATTTTGAAAGGCATAATGGGGCGAATTCCCGAATTGTTTGCAATGTTGTCACTCATGACTCATGAAGTTCTAATATTTTTGTTTTCTAAATTTGAAGTTAAGTACAAGTCATGGGTCACATATGATGTAAACATAGGTACACACAAAACTGTCCAGAATTCTATAAAGTATGGCAGCCTGCTACAGATATTGACTACGGAGTTCACACGGATTGTGGATTAAACAATGAAATTACCTAAATACATAATACTGCATGAAGTTTAAATATCTATTTATGATGAAGGATTTATAAAGATTGATTCCAATAGCATAAGTGAAAGTTGTTATAATCAACGTATTAACAAAGTGCTAACGTATCCGTCCTATATGTCTATAATACATTGTTTATTTATAAACACTTGTTAAATGTCAAATTTTTGAAATATGCCAACCTTAGAGAAAAGATTTTATTTGCCAAAAACCCGTCAACTCTTAGAGTTTGCAAATAAATATAAATAAAAGGTATGCAACGTTTTGTGTGAAACTACATAACTATGCGTGTTATATTTGCCAATATTGCCGCTCGCTACTAGCATGCTTCTTGCAGTTGCATGAGTTAGTATCGCATTACAAATCCATGCATTTTTATTTTTGAGTTTGTATTTCTGGCTCTTACTTTCTTGCGGAATTCTGATTGTTGGTATCGCTGATCAGATCATAGTTATAAGTAGTGCTTCTATATTTTAACCGCTTATGCCATAGGCATTTTATCTTTACTGCTTCATGCCTTGTCGGAAATATTTTCTGTATTTACCTCTGTTAGTGAGCGACTTGTAATCACAATTAAGTACATACAATGTATATATTTACATGTGCAATAATAAGCCAGACATGATTAGATGAACAAATTCGACCAAGCATAAAGAAATAGCTATCAAATCGAGAGAAATCGCGAAAAAACTTTCCTCTGAAGTGATCTCTTTAGCACTGCAGATTAGTTTATTGTGACATTTACATCTTCAAAATTATCGCTTGAATGAATGGCCGACCTGTAAGCTATTTTATTTGGATGCACTATAATGCGGATACAATACTGTATGCATATTGAGGTGCATGCCTAAAAACTGTCAAATATGCCTATGCTATATAATAATGTGCCTTAAGTGGAGAAATCGTGCTCGACGCCGGGAGGATAACCGCGTTTGCAGGGCTAACAGAAGATATCAGCTATGGGTAAGTTCTAATAATTCGTCACAAACCACTACAACAAAGAAATACCGTTGATCGTGATAGTAATGAATCATGAATGAATTGACACTACAGGTAGTAAATTACGGAGACATTTGTATGTTATATTTTGTGATGTGAAATGATTCTCACATTACATTAGAACCAGAGGAAAACAAATGAAAAATAATAATAATAGAAGTCATTAAATATACCTGACTTTTACAGAGTCCTAACACCAGCAATTATGAATGACCACAAACCACATTAACAACGAACGATTATATTTATACACTAAACAATAGTATCCAGGTGTAAGTTACATTCCACGAGGAAATGCTAACAGTTTGACAGAAAAGTATATTTTTGTATAATATTTCACATAAAGAAAGTTATGCCCAGATGCATAGATCGTTATAACAAATAAACTAAACTATTCTGTCAGCATCAAGGTGAAAATCCGTGAAAATATTGACAGAAGTTTGCAAGGTAGAATCTGGATTTTTAGGGAGACATCCAAATCCAGACATAGTACTTTCATCCTTTAAACTTTTGAAATATTTCTAGCTTGTCCAACTTTCCTGAGAGGAAGCAGGGGTTGAATTTTCTTTGCATATAGGTAGGTATTATAAGTTGAAAGAATTAATTGTGTAATTTGATTACTTGAACACATAACAAATATTTCTGCATCATTAGTAGCTTTTACTTTGAAGAAAATTCAAGGGTACGTTAGCAATGACTTTGAAAACTTAACCAACCAACCATCATCCCTGCATCCCCTCAGCAGGTTTTTCAGCTATTTGGCAACTATAATTTATTCTGATTAATATACTTTGTTTGTGTACGCTAAAAAGTCCCATGTGTGCATAAATGTTTTTTACTAATCTTCATGTAAATGCACACATCAACACCCGAATAATAAAAAAGTGTCGAGAAACGAGTCAGAACACATCAAGCGTCATGCAGGCATGTGAACGAGGAGGTTTCTTTGTGTGACATAATCACAATAGGTATGTATAACCTGCTTGCATGTATGTATATAGATAAATAAATGTACTTTGACAATAAAACCAATTCATTCCAATCTGTTATGTATAATCTCTTCCCTATGTATTCGCTATTAATATAAACAGTACGTTAATAACAAAGGAGAGGGTGGTTAGATTTTCTAAAATTCCGTCTTATTCTCCATCAGGTACGAGTAGTTAGTTTAATGTAAAATTTACAATTCATAGTTATTATCAAATGAGCAAAAAAAACATATTTTGCTGCATGATTTTTTAAAGCTTTTGCACAAACTTAGAAATAGTGTATATCCTCGCTACTTTTATGACTCCAACCATAAACTGACAAGTTAGTTTTCTGCATTTCAGTCGTGTCATATATATCTGCAGAAAAGCATCCTCATCATCACAAAAATTGCCGTTTCCAAATATCTTCGTAATTGTGGTAAATAGCTTTTCAAAAGCTGGGCTGCATAACCTTTACTTTTGTGCATGGGAATGTTTTTGTGGTTTTTGCTGCAGGATGTGCTGGTGCACTACTGATCTATAAGCTACAATTGGGAAATTAACAGAGTTGATACGTAAAAAATAGATAGATAGAGGAGTCTACAAAATTGTGGTGATATTTTGAAAAATGCATTTTGAACTATTGACCGTGTATGCATATTGCAGAGCATTAACGAATAAGTTTCAGGGTTTTGTTAACAAAACATTTACAATATTTTAATAGCATTAAAGATGAATTATTATTTTTGCAGCATTTTGGCAATAAATCACTTTAAAAACGGTGTATTATAATAATATTAGTGTGCGCGTTGTTGATCAAGAAACTATAAATTGCTGTGATATAATATTGTGAGCAGCAGGGCCACAGCCGCCGATCCACCACATCACTACATGCTTGGATTTATTAGATGTTGCACAAATCCATGTAATCATAATCAATAATTTGCGTGATCAACGGAATTCGACAGATGTAACATCAATCCAATGCAATAATGGATGCAATTCTTCGTATTTTGATTTTGCAATTCCTCGACAATATATTATGTGCTGCGTATCACTACGTTGCTTGCCATTATACACTACACACACTATTATGACACACACACGACCGTGCTAATCTTATCCTAAAGCTATTTATGGTTGCTGTGATGTTGGATACCACCAACCGGGCCAATAACATACGAACGAAGCTGATTAAATGAAAGAAACCAACAAAAGAGGAAATTTACATTTTGAGGAAAGCGATTTTCTTTATTAATACGGATGAATAGATGCATAGATGTTTTAATGATGTTGCCATAAATGCTGAAATAAATTGATGGGCTAGTTTTTCATTACTTTTAATAGGCACGGGCAGGGTAAAGACTTCAGTTTTCAGTATCGTAATGCTCAATGTCTCCTAAATGATCATTTACGACAAAAAATGCACATGGTTAAATCAAACAGTCTTCGTTAATCAATGCTGCTATATTTTTGTTGCGAGGTTTGTTTGCTATTTGTTTTGGGAGGTCCTTCGACCCTTCAATATTACGTAATGGTGCGGCTGAAAATCTGAAACCTCAAAGGGGGTCTGAATCTGAAATGCATTAAATACTAATTAGGATTTTAATACAGAAACCGTCCCTGTAGTGTCAACTGTAGCTGTCATGTGACGTTGTCTTGTTGAAATCAATGACTTAATGAATATCACTGGCTCAAATAAATAAATACTGTTGTTAATTCATTATTTTGTGATATGTAGCATTTAACACAGCTCTTTTGCAATTAAAAGGCAAACGCAGCAGCACATGTAAAATTTGAATAATTGAAAATCAAACAAAAAATGATTAACCATAAGCTGCAACAGTGCAGTTGCAGTTTAGGGAATTGCAGAGTCATTGAAATATTTTTATAATTAAAGATCTCAGGGATCTGTGATAAATTACCATTTTAATTAACGTTCTTTTATTTTTTTAAACAAATTTTACTACGAGTCCTGCTCCTTCATTGTCAGCAAGCGTGAAGCAGCAAACACACATTTTTTGTCCTTTAGAAATAATAATATGCTCAATAACTAAATCGATATTTTGCGAATATTCAAGAAAGATGCTCTATGTTAAAAAGTGATAATAATCAATAAAAAGCAGAAGACATTTTTGACGAATGCAAAAGTGCGATAAAATTCCTAATGCCACTGTGAATGAATGTAATGCCATTATCCTATGAATTTTATCAATAAATTACCAAGTTTAAGTAATTAAAAAATGATGAGTGCAAGTCCTGTTGCTGTCCCATAAAAATACTATTGAATTAGTGCTTCATAGTATCTAATTCAAAAGATCTATACTAGGTGCAGTTTAACAAGAGTGTGAAGAACTAAAATTGAAACTATTTATGCTCAATGTTGAGTGTACTAAAAATTTGCAAGCGACACTACATTTAATTTAGATAGACTATATTAATCAACGCCTTCCTCCAAATGTAAAAAACTTTAAATTTAGTGATAATTTTATGAGTGTATTTTTTAAAATCAAAATAAGACATCCCAATCCAACCACTCCTGCCATGACACAGAGGCAGTCATTAGCGCAGCATTGAATTTGCATGTATGTATATAGCATGTTTTTATTTTGCACACGTTAATGATCATGTTCAGCAGGGCTCAGGGAGTTATATATGACTTGCTATTAAACAAAACAAATTTACACACAAACTATGTGATAACTAGTCATAAGAAGGCGAATACATGTAAGTTGTTTTGAAATGCTATAACTCTTCTGACATATTTAGCGAACCAAGGTGTTTTTACAGGTGATTTTGTCATCTTATCAGTTTTTGATCAATATCGTGTCACATTCGATTGTTGATCCCTTACACACATGTCATTATGAATGTTAAAAAACTGATGTCCTCACAATTGCTGCCTATTGTTGACTTTTATAGATTCAAAACGCCTATTGTTACATTTCGATTTACCATCCAACGTATGAAAAATACGGCATACGATGTTTTTTGTATACTTTACATTGTTACTCCACTATAGATAGTGTTTGTGTCCATGATTACACCAACTTATCCATTTTTTTAAATCATAAAATGACATTTGGACGTTGCAGATTAACCCACTGTTAACCTACAACCATGATTTGTTTCGTTTTGAAGTTTAAATGACAAATTCTTTCTACCAACGACATGAATTGACCATACGTATACGCTCCTTTGATTATAATGAATCCCAAAACGTTGCTGCATCTTGCATATTATGTATTGCATTGTCTTGTTTTCATTTTGAAAATGCATCCAACTTTTTTTTCTTTAAAGAAACGATAAGCTTGTAGTGGTGTTATCAATTGAAATGGAATTCATTTGCATTAAGTGCATCGTTCTCAAACATCATTTTTCAAACAAAGTAGTGTGATTCACAACTCGCAAATCGCAAAAGTTGTAGGAGGTCAATAGCCAGCTCAGAATCTGCACATTAACTTTGAACTAACTGACTGACATGTAGTACAAAGTGTGCTAAAATAATATTATTATAATAAGGTAAGTAGTCAAGTGTGTCCTCCTGAGAACAAATAAGATGTTTCTTTTTTTTCGCAATGCTAAACATTATTATGGTAAAGTTAATCAAGTTAATGGTAATCATGCAAAGTTTTTGGCACAATAAACGGTTATGCATTGCATGATGATAACTACTTACGTACATAAATGACTTACCAATGTTGACATGTTTTTTGTTAAACTATTCAAGTTGAAGTACAGTAGGCAATATAGGTATTCACCACAATAAACATTCTTTGACCGTTCTGTCGGTCTACATTATGCATTTTTGTGCTCATGAAATGAAATGTGTTCAAAATTTTTAAGTGTAAGTACACAGGAGAATCTTCACTTGCAATTTTACTTGCTTCATTGAAAACCAAAATCAATCTATCAAGTTCATCATCAAAAGGCAAGTCCTTGTCCGATTAAAATGCATGCAGCCATTGCGCTTTGCTAAATAATAATGAATATTATTACGAGTTTGTGTTTGGGGCAAGGGATTTAATCGCAAAATATACGTACAATTATTTGCACTCCATAAGGACTGGTGAAGAGAATAGAGTTTTGATGACATGATTTATTACCTTTGTAGAATATCCATTATATTCACCTTGTTATAATTAATGAAAAGGTTCGACTCGCCTATAATTAGAAATATTGCTTGATATGTCTTGAGATCTATCTACTGATACGTACAACTTGTACGTACAAGATGAGTCGTATCATATTACCTGCTCATTCCTTTACTTTTTAGCTACCAGGTAAGGAATATTACAACCGATCCCCAATGCTGTGGCTGTGGTCCTTCCATTTGGAATATTATAAGTAAGTACTATTATAAGTAATGACAGCAATAACAACGTCAACTTAATGAGTGTAGAACAAAAGGCTCAACTGTTCTAAAACATCTCTAGCGATCAAATTGAAGATGCTACTGTGTGAAGCACCAGCAGCGGTGCAAACAACAACACCACCACCACAGACTTTGAGGAATCGGCAATAATAACGTCAACGCGTTTCGCAAAGGCAGTTGTTCTGGTTGTTGTCCTTTAAATTTATTAGTGTCCTCTTCTCCGTCTCCATTACTTGATCCGCGTCTCCTCTTTTTGATAATAATAATGATTACATTACATTCTGGATTACTACTTACCGAGTCGTGGTAAATTAATGACTGAAAAATTGCGGCAGACATGTCATTTGTTACATTTTTCCAAACGATGTTTATGCCCGTACATAAATACCTCATTATGTACTTGAAGAAGTGGGCTTGTGTAGTTTATATCGTATTAAAAGAGTAACAATTTCCCTGAGATGCTATTACTATACGAGGCCAAGTTTTGAATGCAATTTAAATAAGTAGTTTTAGAGCAAAAATTTACCTTGAGAAGGAAGCCTTTTGATCAATTTGCATGTACATGTAAAATGGTGGAGGTATAGATTCTATACGATAGAATCTTGTATGCACCTATAAAACTTCTAGCAGCTCTTTAGCGCAGACGGAGGCGCATAATAATATTAATAAAATAACATTTAATGCCATGATCATGTTCTTTGAGCTGAGGAATCTTTTGTAACATGTGGAATCAGGTTGTTTTCAGCAATTACGCCTTCCATATATGATATCATGAGATCATGATATTTGGGGTGTCTTTGTTTTGCTCGACTAAGGGTTGAATAAAATTCTATGATGGTGATGTGATGATGGAGACCATTCAAGCTTCCTTCGCCGTGTTGAACGGATTAAATCAAGTAAGGTAATGGTAAGTCGGAGGATGAAAACATATTTTTAATTTCAATAAAGAATGAAGCAGAAAAACTAGGAGGATATCGTCATATACGACCAGACTAATACTATTTTCTCTTTCTACACCGTCTTAAATAATAAAATGGCGGTAGTAAATTGTGGGCACACGTTTTGAAACACACTAAAAATCAGGTAGAAATATACAAAGCCTTCAACAAGGGAAGCCTACGCTTGGATGTAAATGTAAGCATGTACATGTACAAGTCAGAGTGATGGAAGATAACCAGAAAATGAGCCAAATATGAGAATAAAGTAGAATAAAGTAATGCTCCCAAACTATACGCAAACTGTCAAACTTCTTCTTAAAATATCGTATTTTTGCGAACATTCCAAATGTCCCAATATAGTTAGGTAATCTTGGTGTCAAACATACATAGCAAAACATGTTAGAGGAATATTGAACACGCTTTTATTTCTTGAAAGATTTTACCACTACCAGCTTTACAAGCTTCTTGATTTTACTCTTTTATAATATCAGTATCAATCAACTTTTCATTCTGACTGCTCTAAAAATCGGCATTTTTACCATTGCATGTCTTCAAAGATCTTTCTTTTTGATGCATCTTGCACCACGCATGCATTTGCAGAAAAGGTCCTTGTACGAATGTCGTTGCTTTCACAAGATTTCAGGGTGTCTGCCATTCTGACTATGATCCGAGAAGCAAAATAGGATATGACATGCAAAACAAACAGAACATCTACTCAATTTCCAAATTGAGCGAAATGATTTTCTCCCGTTTCCATCCAGTCAACTTCGACATCATTATTTATCACCTCTTCCCTTTCAAACTTCAATAAATTTTGCGCTGTGTTAATTTAAAGATGCTCATCAGTCATCATTTAAAACTGGGAATGCTTCTGTTTGCTAGGTCAGAAACGCTAACCATATAGGAAAACCCGCTCTTCATATGGCCGGTCAATGCGCCCGACCCGGCGGTGCCAATTACCATTAGAGTGCTTCGCTCTTCCCTTACATCAATTTTCCGTGAGGGATGTTTTCATTTGGCTAACTGCCTGCCCACAATTTTCTTCATTTACGCGAAAACAAAATGCGAAAAAATTTGAATGTTAAATACGTCCAATTTCTCAAACAATAATAATATTACAATCACAAGAAAGATTAATGCATGTGCCACATTTTTATGACTGGCATTTTACAGCGCTATATTGTGCATGCAGCACCTTAAAGTGCACAATTATGTCCATCTATCTAAACCAGAGTTTATAACAGTTTGGCAATGACTGTAAAAATGAACCCATAAAAGTTTCATAATAGGGTTTTACGTTCGTATATTTGCATTTATTGCCTCGTATCTCCACCACCTCCTGCAGGAATGCAGGCACCGAATTCAAAATTGAAACTCATTTGACACAACAAACGGCCAAAGTTTCTGTCAAAGTGTGTAAAATTGAAATTATTTACTGCAGACACAGAGGTTTCCTTTTAATGTGGCCACAATGATTATATTTAAAATGTGTATATTAGGCTTCATTAACAAGGTGCATCATAATATTAGCCACCTACAAGAACACCTCTTCAATGTTTTTTGGAGTCTTGTAGTTTTATTGATCGTAGGAATACAACCGTTGAAATCATCACAAACAATAAAACTACGTTCCTTTATATCACGCTTGTGTAAGACCAAATTATGTATTCAATTATCTTTGAATGGTCTGTAGGCTAAATTTTCAATTAGCAAAAGGTTTAATGTTATTTACATGTTGCAATTCATCTCACAGGCACTTCATTTTTCAATGCTAAAAAAATGTTTTGAGTTGCCGTTGTTGGGAGGAGTGAATATGGAAAATATAATGTTCAATCTGGATATATGCATTCTAATAAAGAACAACTTTAGGGCGCTGGTGAAAGCTCAAAACGATACGTAGGGAAGACTTTATTATTATTATTATGTTTTTCCATAAAAATACATACTGAAATTGATTGAATGAGAAAATATACTTTGTAACAAAACAAGGAACCGCAAACTTTAATATACTGAATTGAAGATGCAAACCATCTTTTCTAAAAGGTATTTTTGTAGAGGTTATTTTAACAGCCTACCTACATCATTACTGCGTGGTTTGAGAATGACTAAAAAGATAATGACAAAGAAAACAACAATAAGCCTACTGTTGTTAATTTTTGTATATTTTCTTTGCTTCTGACCACACAAGCTATCAGAACTACTTTGTATAATTAGTACTAAATACAACAAGTAAACATGAACTAAAACTGTAATTACGTTTACGGTACTCGGTACGTTTTCCATAATATCGTGTTGACTGACCTCACACTCGCAAACTTCAATTTTCCTCCTGAGTTATTATTAGTTAAAAATAGGAAGAAATTCGATATGTATTAAGATTTTTCGACAGATTTTGGAGTGTGGAAGGCTCCCATAAACAAAATGTTTTTCAGAGCGTTATCGTAAATGAAGAAAACGAAAGGATGGTTGCACACGAATCTCGTTTGATCCAATGGGCGTCCACTCCTCGTCCCAATAAGGGCAGTGGCAGCTGCTGCTGTAGCACCTTCTTCATTAACTTCCAAATATGACTTATGACGTGCCGAGCCGATGGCAAGGCCGGATTTCTCTGAGAAATGTGTAAGATTTGCTGCAACTTCGTCAAACAGGTCAACAACACCTACAGCCCGTAGAGCCTGCAATTTTTCACACAAAAATTAAACAAAAACGCAATAGCAAATTATGATACGTAATATGTAGCTTGTACAAAGAAACAAAGCAGCATCATAATATAAAGTACTGCATAGACACCCCCAATAAAATTACTGGCTAAAGTAGTCGTAGGCCGGCCCAATGTCAATTTGCCAACAATAAAGTTAATACAAAGAAAGGAAATCAGTTTCTGTCATTCGCAGAACTTGAGCATTGATGAGAAATGAGACAGAGATGATGACACACTCAGAATGAGTCATGATGATACTTTGCATAAATAAAGAAAAAGGCGGATCACATGCATGGTCCAAAACTATGTAAACTAAAATTCAAGGGGCTTGACCACTGAATTATTGACATTACCAACCTGTGATAAATCGAAGGTTTGCTGAATTTTGAAACGAGGAAGAAATATCTCGATGCTGTCAGGATACATGCTATCCATAGCCTCACGCAAGGTAGATGAGTTTAATCGGGAAATGGTATCTTGCAAAGCGTTGGGCGTGAAAGGTGGGAGCAAAATAAACATGGAAATTGCCTCTCCTTCATAAGGCAACTCAATTATGTAGGCTTTGAGGTCCTCAGACACACCTGGACAAATAAAATGGAACTTTTATTACAAATGAAATCATTGACTATTTGCAGAGACATCTTTACTACTGTGGTGAAAGTAAAATAGTTACAAGAGGTTCATACCATGTCTAAAAGATCCTTTCTGGTACATCATCATTGTAGGAGTTACTTCCTTTTGAGAAACGTAGAAGAGAGCTAGCTTTGTGTTGGATTTCTTGAACTGTTGCTCCCAATTTCCCTTGAAATACGCAGCATTAGCCTGGAAAATCCAAAAGAATCACTAAACATTAAAAATTCTAAAATTGAAAGGAAGTTTAGCCTACATTTAAACAGTGGTTATCTGCGTACAATAGCAACTCTGGTTTCGTGGTCCATGTTGTCCTCTGTAATGAGATCGACAATTTTTCCTCGTGTCTCCTCCTCAATCCATTTGTTGATGTGCATGCGGGATTTCTCAGTCTCATTAACAATATCCAGCAATTCAATTTCCTTGCTAAATATTTCTAGAACGCAAGGACGCACTGGCTCTTCACTGCTGAAAAATATCCGATTTGCTACTCTGAGATCATACTGAGTTGTGTTTTCAGACCTTGTTTCCTACAAATAAAATATTTTGATTTCACATCTCCTTTGTCTATACGCACCTACGAATTTCTTAGAAAAAATGCATACCTGGTAGAAATTTTCCATTTTAAATGCCTTGATTAGCTCTTCCTTTGTGTCTCCATCACGTATATGCAATGCCGTTTGTAGCTGGTTTTTAGTTTCACCAGCAGCTCCAAAATATGTCATTAGTAGGGCTTGGTGAATACTGTACGGCGAAAAAAACAGGTTCGTTTTGTTCTCCTAAAATCATGCGTAATATTTAAACCCAAGTCAATGTTTAAGTTTTCAGTTTTATAAACAGTAATATATTTGCATTTGCTAATAAATTTACCTTGTTGTAGAGTTTATGAAACATATCTAGTGAGAAATCTAGTTGTCTCTCGTAAAACGCGGCTTGATAATCCGAGTTCACCTCTCCAGAGGAAGGCTGTTCCGTAACAGGCTCTTCTGACTTGAAGCATTGTCCTCTCACAAGGTTTCCGTAAATATCCAATGCTAAAACTAACGCAAATGCGAAAGCTATGCGGAGCAATCTCTGGAATGCCATTATCGTTGCAGTTGAGTGGCCTGTCTGTATTCAAAATATACTTTACGTTAGATGAGTTTTCAAAATGCTTCCTAAAGTTCAATTCCACCTGTATCATGTCACTACTATAAATATATTGTGTTTTCGTAAATCATTGCTATGAAGTTTTGTGCGAATCCTAGAATGCCTGAAATAGTTCGTTTGTCACATGCAACTTCAGCTATTCTGCCACGCTCGTATTCTAGATGGCACTTATCAAAATTCAGATAAACTCTTTACTGGTCATTCCATTTTGAAAAAATAAAAGAACGATTGTGAAACTCTGGTTAGGCAACTCTATATTACATTTCAATTATGCATTATGTGTAGGTAATATATCATAGGGTATATATAAGTTTATGTACACATCGTAGGCGTGAAATTTGGCGAGTGTCGTTATATGGATATCATTTCATCCACCCATGTTTCCGCTATTATTATTAATGCATATTTTAATAGAGTCACTGTTATAATTTTTGTGTTTTCAAGTCCAAATAGGCCCGTCAATTATTTAAGTGAAATGAACAAGTTTTTTTTTTCATTTTAAATAATTTTAATTATTATATCAACATAATTGTCATATTACTAGGTTGATTATACCTAGAATAGTTTGATAACAGACAATGACGTCCGATTACCTGTATGGTTTCCAGAACTGATGCAATGCAATGACATATCTGACATAATTGTGCTTTGTGTTCAACAACTTTTGAAACTCTAAAATATGAAGTGTTGAAACCGTAAGTCAAGTCATAGCACTAGTTTACTGCATAACAAAGGAAATGGTCAACGCATGTATCATTCCATTATCATAGATCGCTATTTATTGACAAAGATTGTATCCACAGTTCATACTCGTGGGTGTGTATATAATTTACGCAAAAACAAAGGCAGACACCGGATTCAGCCTCATGAATTGAAGTGGGCTAAAGTATGCGATATGAACACGAGATTGTGGAATCGACACTGATAGCATGCTAGTCCACCATAAATTGAACAATCCAACAAATGTTTATGTAAATCTAAAATTTAAAAACTTTCATTAGTCCCTTAGCCACACCTAGAAATATTATGTGCATGAGAGTTAAATCTTAGGTACATTAGTCTTTGTTTCTGCTAGTTTTATAGTGCTGAATTTGAAATAGTAATGTAGATATTATCTATGGTTTTTTAAAAAAAATAACGTCTACGTCCTTCGTACTTCACACCTTCACCACACAAATAACATTATTTCTATTAGAATTTTAATACTCAAAACTTATTCATGCCTGGACAAATTTGGTTTTTGTTCAAATAATATAACCCAAATGACATTTGCCCTACATACTTCCGAGGTTCCTTTTAACTAACAAAGATGATTAAAGCTACGTATTTAAATTGAAATATCTTACCGATAATTTTACGTCGAGGATATAAGTATTTTTAGTTCCTCAGAAGACCAAAGGAAACTGAGATTTGTCGGACTTTTCATATGAAAATGTTTTTCACAAAATACACTTCTTATAACGTTTACATATTTGCCGTTTCTAAAATTAGAGGTAATCCCGGTAAACGCCTTGCCACACACTATACATGCTCGTGTAAACACCTATAACTGTCCTGCAAGCAGTTAAACGATTAAATGAAGGCATGAATCAAATCCAACACTGCTCTCACTTTTTTTAGCTTGCACTTTCGTTTTGTTTCAAAAATGACTAACTCGCAGTCTTCTTTCTGTTTACAATTCTACAATTCACAATGAATGATGCTGCTACATCTAACAGACGAGCTCATGTCTCTATATCCGGCACAACTTTTAGAGCATTTTGTTAATGTAAAGTGTAATGCAATGTATGCATGATTGCATGACTGTCAAGAATGTTTATGGAAATTGTAATGTAGCAAGGCAGACAACGTTGTTGTTGCATGTTAACCCATATGCAGTGAGCTTTGTGAACAATCATCCAAGTCCACACACAGAATCCCATAATTGCATTGTGTAAAAAACAAGACCCCTCAAAAAGGTGCATCTCGCAAAGTTACTTATTCACCTGGCATTTTTCATATCGCATTACAGGATACATGCTTAATTGTTTACGATTGTGTTATTCAGTCTATTCACACAATCAGTTTCAGTAGTGTGAGAATGCAAAAAGGCTCTAAAATGAATCTTTTACATCTTTGTTCGTCACTGTACGCACAATAACATTTTTGGCTGCACCACATGCATTGTGCTCATGTGTGTGAATAAGAATGCATTATTTCGTATTAGAAAATATTTTAAGTGAAACCATACATCTCCTACGCAATTCTGTGATCCTTATAGTATAGAAACATTTGCCAGAGTTGGATTATATGTGGCCCCATATAAATGTGCAGTGTATAATATGCATCTATTACGTCTAGTAAATTGATAGCTATTATGTACTTTTTGTTTACTTTTTTTGTATCCCGAGTCAATGAATGCACGCATTGTTGAGTTGGGTTAAGTTTTTACTCCGCACGCAGACCGACCATTATTCTTGTGACTTGACGCTGACAGTCCACATTGCTAAACTGCATGCTAAAAGGCTGTTTGTATGTATGCCTATGATCAAGGTAATGGGAATTTACAGAAGGTTCCTTTTTCTTACTTCAATGGACATTCACGAAATTCGTCGGAATATAATATGGGAATATAGTACACAAAGCTATATATGTATTAGATTTCATAGTTGTGATATGTTGTGAATAGAAATGTCTATATTATAGTCAGTTATGCCAATGCCGTACCAGCTTCCACTTGATTGTTGAAGGATGTTAATACAGGAGTTTTGTGAACTCTTGCGCGTTACACGTATTTCCCAAAGTTGATTTTGTACTGCTGACATCACACTCTTCTTAAAAGATATTATTGAAATTACGAGTGAACCAGCACAACTTGGCCATTCATTATAACCTCAATATATAAGTCATCCTGAACGTCAGAGCGGACTGCAGTACTTGCTGATGCATCATGTACACCTCTGTGCTCATCACATATCTTAACAATTAGATAACAACACTATTATTACAGCAGCATACGAAAATATAGGGAATGAGGTGGGTGCAATCAATATAGGTAGTGATGAATTTCTGCTTGACAATATCCTGTGGGAATTTTTAAGATACTTAGGGTTCAGCAATTATTGTAGAAAGGGAAACTGTTACCCAATGACGCAATAAACATTATTGTCTCAAAGCTGTTAAGATATGTGGGGATTTCCTAGTCTTTTATATCATTACAAGTAGGGAGAGCATACGAAGTTACTAGGTTTTGAGGATAGTTAAGTTAATATGCGTACGAAATACTCTTTTGCTTTTGATCTAAACACGACACATTACATGCTTATTAAAGATTACAGTATATGGGAAGCAATAAAAAACATCGTAAAATCAATATAGCTGACGGAGGGGAGTAATATGAAGGATCTAAAAAAGCGATTGAAAGCTTGGTCTTAAATGATTTTCTTGAAAGAAATCGTTATACGTGTGTGCAATACGTATATACAGTTAAATGTATGTAGAACAAAACTTGAATGGGCTTGATTTTCAGTCACTTGGAATTTAACACTAAAGGACATTTTCTTCACTCTTGTTTCGATAAAAAAAAGTTCTAAAACAAACATTTGTTCTTGATGTAGATACGAAATTGTTGGATTAAACAGAGAATAGCTGAAGTAACAATTCTAGAGCGATTTTCTGGTAAGCATTCCTCAAATCATGTTCTGGTTAAAGTAGCACCGGAAATAAGAAACCATAACATATCTTCATTAATTAACATAAAATGTCCATATCCATCGCTGGCAATATGTGGTTGAACCTCAGCGCATAAGATGATGACTGATGACTGGTAAATAGCTTATCGCATGCTTTCTGGCACCCGCAAAATTGCTTCTGGGATAGATAAGTTAGTAATTTGCTTACAGACGTTTCTGCAGAATGTATTACAGATTTCCCCTTTACTAAAACCGTAAGCGCAAGCGTTGCGTTTAATTTTTACTCTAGAAATGGATCAATATTTTTTTGCTTTGTTCAAACAACGCTTCCGAGTTGAGCAAAAGTGATGCTTTCGGAAAACCGAAGGCAGTTTGCAAAAACAGCGGGTTTCCCGAACCATATTGTTATTCTGTCAACATCCACATGCTAAATGAAATGAACAAAAATATATGCACGCAAAAATGAAATGAAAGAAAGAATGAAATTTGTTTGATCAATTGCAACTTATATAAACATTGGTCTCACTGAAATTAATAATTAATTACAAAAAATCCTGCAACCCAACACATTATGACGTTAAATTAGTTTTCATTCTTATCAATCTTTAAACAAAACAAATTTAACTTGTCAGAGCCAATAATGTGCATATCTACCGTAATTGTTGACTTAAGTTAAAGCTCACAGCTGTAATTATGCTTCCCCTCTGAGGGTACTTATTTGCTGATTAAACTCGTGTAGTGGTACACCAATGTTTATTTTATTACAAGTGAACATTATCAATTATACAGTATTAGTGATACGTAATCGTATTGACGATAAGAACATTATGCAACCATAACCGCTAATTAAAACCGATTCAGACAAATACACATCCATCAATGCCTGCATTTTTGCAAATTGTTTCCACATTTTCAAGGACTTGTTTTGTCCATGATGATTAAATCCATCTAAAACCTTGTGTTCACATGAATAAGACCAGAAGTCAATTAATTACTGCGCTAAGCCAAGTGGGCAAATTTTTATATTTCCTCTACTCATCAATCTCTTTCTTCGAATCGTTGCACTTTATATCCTGGTGGAAAATAGGTCGGAGCTCAACATGCATCTCTCCTGATTAAAAAAAGCATATTACGATGCAAAGTAAGTAAGTCTCTTGTCATTTGGACACATGTCCTATTTCTAACATGTATGTATGTAATTCAGGCAATCAAACTCTTGATCTTATCACAATTTCATGTTCAGCGAACATTTCAAGTCATCAAGCTCAAATCGCCTGATATCTTCCATCACCAGTTCGAAAATTCCAAAGGAACAAATCGTAACGCTTCTTTGAGAGAAAACATTACAATGCAGACTGTGATAGGTAGACTTTTTGCATATGCATGTATGTATTAACAATTAATATCATCACGTATACATTATGTAACTAAAATAACTACAGAAATTGGTGCCCAATCTATTATCGCAATTTCATCGTTATCACATTTTAATTTCAGCAATACAAGTCCATGGTCGGGGTTGAAATATTGTACCTATATATCTCTCGCAGCGGCACATGTTTTATGCATCTTGAACCAGCATTCAGCATTTCTGACAATCTTCAGTAACAACTCGTGTTTAACAGAGTATCAAATTTCAATGATAAATTCCAAGAAATTTGTATCAAGTATCTTTCCAACTAGACCGAGTAAGAAAGAGTATTGTGTGGTTTATCTTTTGTAGATGAGTTCTAGAGTGGATCCATGAAAACAGTGCATCTAATTCTCCAGGGTGTAGGGTAAAACATTATATCAAAATGTACAGCTAAGCTAAACACATAAATCTGAAATGAATGACAATTTTCTTATGTTTCATCTACAGTTTGTGAATGTGATCTCAAATAGAGCTGTGATACTACTGGATTGCTCGTCATCCTGCTAGTATATAACGTGATTGAGTGAATTAAGGTCCAATTAAGGGAACAGAGAAGGGAATACGCTTTAAAATGATTACACAAGCCGATTTACCTGAATCTCCGTTCTCCAAAACAAACATAGTTTCTAAATTATTCTTCTGGTATGTATTTTTTTAAACCAAAGCATGCAAATCCTTTTCCGCACTCTTACTAAACTGGAGTTTGATTAAAACCACAACTAGGTGGCTTAATGGCTTTTTCGCAAAAGGAAGCAAACGTGACCTAGAAATACTGGACTTGTACAGAACACTGCCAAACGACCGATCAAAAAAGCTAGGCGATGGATTGGCAAAGGAGTGGAAGAAAGAACTGGAAAAGTGTAAACCAAAAAATGGAGAAAGCTCATCTCCCAGCTTACTTAAAGCTATAGTTCGTGAGTTTGGATGGTACTATATAGGCGTAGGCATGTTGGCTTTTATAGAAGAATGTATTACAAGGTCAGTTGAATTAAGAAAAGATGACGTCTGTTGTACAAGTCCCTACATACGATTGCAAAATACCAAAAATTTATTTTTTCATTTCTAAAGAATTGCTCAGCCACTCTTCTTGGGGCTTTTGATAAGATATTTCTCCTACCCGGAGCAATATAACGACCACGATGGGTACATTTTTGCAGGAGCCGTAGTCCTAGCTTCTGGATTTTATACATTTACACATCATCCGTTCTTTTTTGGAGTTCAACACGTGGGAATGAAAATTCGCATTGCGTGTTGCTCCTTAGTGTATCGGAAGGTGAGTAACACTGAAAAAATTACTAACCTCAGAAGTACGTTGTATGCACTGCTCATTTTAACGGAATAAAAATTTTCAGGCTTTGCGGTTGAGTCAATCTGCTTTAGGCAAAACGAATGTAGGGCAACTTACAAATCTCTTGTCTAATGGTAATTGTTTAAACAAGATAATAACACTAATTGAATTCATGGGTTGGTAAAAACCTTAATGATTTGAATCTTCTTCCTAGATGTAAATCGTTTCGACCAATGTACAGTATTCCTACATTATTTGTGGGTGGGACCCATTCAAACCGCCATTGTAACGTACATCCTTTGGGATTACTACGGACCGGCGTGTCTTGCGGGGCTTTTGGTGCTTGTCCTCTTCGTTCCTTTTCAAGGTATTACAAATTATCCTAACAAATCTAGTTAAACTACATGTATTTCTAAGATTAAAAAACATTCCCCACTTTTTTTAGGGTACTGTGGAAGGTTGTTCTCGAAATTGAGAGGGATGACTGCAACTCGAACAGATAAGCGAATCCGAGTTATGAATGAAATCGTTGCAGGGATCAGGTATGGTTTATAATACAGAAGCATGTGTCGTATGTATATAGATTCTGCAAAATGTAAATTTTTAAAAATATATTTTTTTTTGTCTGAAATTATATTGCAGAGTGATAAAGATGTATACGTGGTAAGTTGATTTGATCAGTCATCATAAGTATTAAATCTCAACTTTGAAAATGAAGTCAAGATGATTTTGTGGTGCATATTTGTTTTGAATAGGGAAAAACCTTTTGCTGCCCTTGTGAATGACTCAAGAAAGTGAGTGCCAAGGCTCACACACATTCCTATGTACATTCTGTGAAGTGACTCTGACTTCTACAAATGTAAAGTGTATTAATCTTTTTAGAGTAAACTATAGTAAACCAAACTTTTTTCTTTCCAGGGACGAGGTGAAAGTTATACGGAGAACGTCGCGTTTACGAGCTGTCAACATGGCCTTGTTTTATACTTCATCCAAACTAATCATCTTCTTGACATTGCTAGCTTATATTGTAGCAGACAATAAACTAACTGCTGAAAAGGTAGATTTGCTTTATGTTTTTAGGTGGCTATGACTGTTCTGAGGTTTAGGATTCACAAAAACGTAGCAAATTATCCATGAGTTTTGACTGTTTACAGGTTTTCGTGACTTTGTCATTGTACAACAATGTGCGCTTAATCATGACCTTGTTCTTCCCCAATGGCGTCTCACAACTTGCGGAAACGCTTGTGTCAATCAAGCGGCTACAGGTGCACAATATTCCATTGACTATCGTATTGACAATAAAACTTGGCATATAGACATCTAGAAACTGTTTCTTCCTTTCACAGAAATATTTGCTTATGGAAGAACGCCCTGTCGAAGAGTCCAAAATGCTCACTACTTTGGAGACAGATGTGGATGGCAAGAAGGAAGTAAATCAAAATCAACCGTCACAATCTCCTACTGGAATTTTTGTGAATAACCTCTCTGCAAAATGGTCCCCTGACTATGCCGAAAATACACTGACCAACATCTCCCTAAAAGTCAACAAAGGAGAACTTTTGGCAGTGATAGGTACGTCTTGACCAAATTACATTTTGTGGCGCATGAAGCATGATTATAAGATTTTGTTTGTTTAAAAATATTTATAGGTCATGTGGGATGTGGAAAGGTAGAAAATTCAGCAGATTTACTATGAGTAATTATCAAAGAGGTATATTATTAACCCAAGATGGATGTGTTTCGTGTTCAAGGGCTCTCTGCTGCATGCCATTCTAAAAGAACTGCCAGCATCTTCTGGAAATGTTGTTGTGAATGGAACAGTGGCTTATGCTTCACAAGAGCCATGGGTATTTGGGGGCAGCGTTAGGCATAACATCATCTTTGGCAAAGAATTTGATCCCGACTGGTATGAAAAGGTTATCACTGCTTGTGCTTTAAAACGAGATATGGAACTTTTCCCGTACGGAGATCAAACTTTGGTTGGAGACAGGGGCACCAGCTTATCAGGAGGACAGAAAGCTCGGATAACTTTGGCAAGGTAAGAAAACTGGTCTCTGCATTGTTTTTCATATCCAAAATCATCTTTGTATGTCTAAATTAAGACTTAAATATTCAATTTAAAAGGGCCGTGTACCACAACGCGGATGTGTACTTGCTGGATGACCCGCTTAGCGCCGTAGATTTAAGTTTCCACCTTTCACCTTTAATAGAACAATTAATTTGGCTGGGATTTACTTGAACTGGCAAAAAGAAATTTTTTCGAAATATTTTTTGACAATTAACCCCCAATTTTCTTTACACCACTCGACTTAAAATTAAATTCTGAACAACTTTTGCCCTTATCACTTTCTTCAAAAAACGCATACTTTTCGAAATATCAGCACTTGAAATTTTATGGAGCGAAAAATTCCAAAAAAGTTTTTTGCTAGTGCAAGTATACCCTAACCATTAATTTTCCTTCATGATCACGCAATAACAATTTTATTTCTAATTATTACTATTTTAGGCTGAAGTGGGAAGGCACCTTTTCGAAAAATGTATTTGTGGGATATTAGCGGACAAGGCAAGGATACTGGTTACTCACCAACTCCAGTTTTTAAAATCGGTTGGGCACATAATTTTATTAAATGGTGGCAATTTGCAAGCTCAAGGAACATACGATGACTTGCTGGCAAGTGGTATAGATTTCGCACAGCTTCTTAATACGGAAAACGAGAAAGAAGAGCCCGCTCCCGGTGGTTCCCCTTTGAAGAGGTCGAGCTTTGGTAGATCGCGGACCATTTCAGAGGCTTCCATACACTCCTCCTCTGCTAGCCTCCATGGAAGAAATGGGTCTATCACTTTGTCAACTGCGGAAGGTACAGTTGAGTTAACCACGTTTATACACTTGAAATCAAACAAATGTCTATTATTTCACAGCAAATCGGTACACGTTGGATAACGCTGGTGCGGATTCTGACAATGAAGAAGCATTAACTCCGCTCGGAAGTCCCAGCAAGCAGAAAATCCTTGACAGGAATGAAGCTACAGGTGAAGATGGTCCAAAGGTTGTTGAAGAAGCGACAAGTACAGGAGGTGTGAAATGGAGTCTATATTGGAACTATTTTATGGCTGGCTCTGGCTACTTTGCCTTCTTTTTGCTTATCTTGTTCAATATACTTACCCAAATCCTTTTTACTGGAGCGGATTGGTGGTTGAATTTTTGGTGAGGAATTTATATAATAATACGTGTAGTGATAATGTCTTTCATTCGATAACGGTCTGTACTTCAAAAATTAGGACAAAAACTCAAGAGGAGGGATATGAGGTTCCCGTCAGCTCGAACGACACTTTGTATGGTCTTTACACAGACAAATGGACACAAGTTTACACTTACTCTGGAATCATTGTGGGTCTTTTTGCGGCTTCAATGCTGAGAACTCTATTGTTCTTCAGCATTTGTATGAATGCATCCGTAAATCTCCACAACTGGATGTTTCAGGGCATTATTCGTGCTCCAATCAAATTTTTTGAGGATAACCCCATAGGTGAGTTTTTAGCAGTTTTCTCTACAATCCACATAAACATACTACTCATCCTACAAAATTAGCGATAGATTAACTTTATGAGCTACCGTCATCGCTCTTATATCATGTATGGGTTCTTCAGAGTTACTCTTTGGTATTTGGTATTGTAAAATATGAGAAATCATTTTAATTCATAGGACGGCTACTCAATCGAATGACAAAAGACATTGGTATCATAGATGATTTGTTGCCACAAACATTCTTTGATACAATGGAAGTAAGCAAAGGAATCATAATACATAATTTTCATCTTTCATTCACATGCAATTCATGATTTCATGCTTGCTAAGTTTATATGCAAAATTTAATACACAAGGATAAGCATTCATATTTATCATTTGCTGTTTGCATGATGAACGTTGACAAACAATACTCTGTAAAAACAAATGTCTTTTGCATGCTCACAATTAAGTACATAGTAGCAACCAGAAATCTAAAGTCTTGTCAGTGTTCCTTTTGACTATTATTGTGGCTAAGTTATATGCATACTAATTTGTTATACAACTAACGGACTTAAATGCCTACCTTTTGAATGTGTGAAATTAATTACTAACTTTTCAGGAAGAATTTTGAACCGATTTAGTAAAGACATCGGGCAAATGGATGATCTTCTACCGATGACCTTTTTTGACATGATTGGTGTATGCATTAAGTTTTTATTGATCATATTATTTGTGTTTCAAATATTTTGTGCAATGGAGACACACATTAGATAATGAAAATGCTTTGAAACCAAAATTGGAAATAACTGATAGC
This sequence comes from Willowsia nigromaculata, assembly GCA_034700605.1. Lineage (NCBI taxonomy): Eukaryota > Metazoa > Arthropoda > Collembola > Entomobryomorpha > Entomobryidae > Willowsia > Willowsia nigromaculata. The sequence continues at coordinate 114,761 of JAQIXX010000033.1, forward strand.
GTATTCCCATTTTAAATGAAACTAAAAGTAACGTGTGTAAATCTAACAAATCTTATAATTTTCTTTAGAAAGACATCTTAAATTAATTGAATTGTCATTAAATGATGTCCATTACCGAATAAATTAGAATTCACTCGTACTGCATTGCCCTTGTATGTAAATCGTAACAAACAACAGACATGACATTGTTCGTTTTACGCGTTCCAGTCTGTCTGCGTGAAGTTTTAATTTGATATATTTCAAGAAAATGCTTCATCCTCCATTTAGAACAGGAATTATGCTATCAAGACGTTGTTTTATTATTTTGAAATCAAAAGCTTGGATTAAACAAAAGAGTGTCTCGTTATTATCTTGCTATAAACATAATTGTCGTTTTATAGTTGTTGCATTGCACTCATTTGAAGCGTACTTGTTTTGTATTGTGAATTTGTGTAAAAAATCCTTTCACCTTTTGTAATGCACTACACTTATCGTGTAAATTTGTGTATTATGCTTTCTCCATGCTCCATATCAGCTTTATTTTTGTTATGCTTTTTAATGTTGTAAATCGGCGTATATGAGAGCATTTAACTTTTATAACGATTTTAATTCTTGTAGATCTTCCTTAATGTTGCCGGCATTCTTGTGATCGTTGGAGTAGTAAATCCAATCTTACTGGCCCCGTCAGGAATAATGTTCGTGCTATTTTACTTCTTAAGAAGATATTACTTGAGAACTGCCAGAAGTATTAAGCGATTGGAGGGCATTGGTACGTTATTATTATTATGATGAACACCTTCCAAAGTTATTTTGATTTCTTCATGTCAAGCGTCATTCAAGAATGATTCAAGCCATACACATTTTGTTTTAATAAACTGTTACAATGCCATAGCCCGAAGTCCAGTGTTCTCTCATCTAAGTACGTCGTTGTACGGGCTTACAACTATTCGAGCATTCAGAGCGGAAGAAGAATTCTGCAAGCAATTTGATGACCACCAAGATATGCATACATCTTCATGGTTCCTTTTCATTTCTACAACGAGATGGTTTGGAATTTGGCTGGACTGGCTGTCTGTGGTCTTTATCGGAGTTGTCGCATACAGTTTCATGCTGTTTTCAAATGGTTAGCTGTAATTGCTCAATTGACATGATAGCTTTATTTACTCTCTCATTTTTGCAATTTTGTGTTTTTATTAACCCTAAGATGGCGCACAAGTCGGCTTGGCAGTGTCGTCTGCAATGATGCTTACAGGTAATTTACATTATTGTAAAATTTAAAAATCAATGTTCAAGCTTTCCTTATCATTAAAACCGGATATTTTCTAAAACAGGAATGTTCCAGTGGGGGGTAAGGTGGAATCTGTTTCCAATATGTTTCAAAAATGAATGTTCATTATCATACCATAAATTATATATCGAGACTGATCCTTTAGGTAAGGCAATCCGCGGAAGTAGAGAATCAAATGGTCAGCGTTGAGCGAGTGCTCCAATACACTAAAATTGAGCCAGAACCACCTTTGGAATCTTCAGAGGGTAAATAATTGTTGTTAAAATAAGTTAACTATAATGAAATTTTTAATCTAAAACCTTGTAATCATGTAGACAAGAGACCCCCAAAGACGTGGCCCGAAGAAGGTGAAATCAGCATGAACAATGTACAGCTTCGTTACGGAGATGATAAACCAGTACTAAAAAACATTTCCTGTATTTTCAAGTCAAACGAAAAGGTTAACCAGTTAACATTATTTTCAGTTCATTTTAGTTTTCTTGACTTTACAATTTTTCGTGACAGAGTTTTGTGAAGATGTTTTTATAAAATCAATTTTATACCATATTGTCGATATTTTATATTTTTCCAGATCGGGATCGTCGGGAGAACAGGTGCCTAAGATATGAATATGGATATGCCTTCCTGGATATGATATGAAAATTTCAATATGATATGATATGTCTGACACTCTACCAACAGGTGCTGGAAAAAGTAGTCTCATAAACATCCTCTTTCGGCTGACAGAGCCATCTGGAGAAATCGATATTGATGGAATCAATGTGTTGGAAATTGGGTTGCATGATTTGCGCTCAAAAATTTCCATCATTCCACAAGATCCGGTTTTATTTACTGGAACTCTTAGAAAAAATCTAGATCCATTCGATAACTACAGTGATGAAGAAATTTGGAAGGTACTACATGAGACGCATTTGGCTGATGAGGTGAAACAAACGGCCGCTGGTCTTCTTGTTGAGGTACTGACCTTAAGTAGATTATTAACAAAAACTTTAAATTGGAATGCTCACAACAATCAGTAATACTTTGATTGATTCATCTAATAGGTGGCTGAAGGTGGTTCAAACTTTTCAGTTGGTACGTTAATAACGAGCATACATAAAGTAATACTAAATTCATGACAATGACAAAAGTTGAAAGGTTGATAATAACGATGCTTGTTGTCAACATATCAGGTCAAAGGCAGCTTGTATGCTTAGGCCGGGCTATTCTTCGCAAGAACAAAATCTTAGTTTTGGACGAGGCGACAGCAAACGTGGACCCAGAGTACGGAACATTTCAGTCTTTGTTGCATAATGTTCACTAAGAAAACACGCAAACGTGAAGACTCGTACAATAAATATATGAGAATGTATCTCTATGATTCTATTTCCTCTTTTATTTCAGAACTGATGCTTTAATCCAGAAAACCATCCGTACCAAATTCCTCGACTGCACCGTCCTTACAGTTGCACATAGACTGCACACCGTAATGGATTCTGACAAAATTCTTGTTTTAGATGCCGGTTCTGTCAAGGTAGATTTGGAAATGAAATACTTTTTGGTGGGACAAGGACTTGTATTTGTTAAGTGGATTCTCTTCTTTTGCAAATTTAGGAATACGATGAGCCGTATATTTTACTACAAGATCGCTCCAGTGCGCTTTACTCTCTAGTTCAGCAAACTGGTGCTGCCACTGCTGAAAATTTGTACAAAATAGCAAAAGAAGTAAGTTTTATTTCTGGTTCTGTTATGTATTTTGATTCCTCTAATTATCCATAAAATAACTTTTAAATTCTTACATAGGCACATCAAAGTCGAAGACGAATCCTAGCGTTAGCGGAAGAAAGTGACCAGGGTATTTCAAATTAGATATGCCATCACTTATTAGCATTGCCACAATCAATATTTTTGTAGCTTTAGGATTATTTGAACAAGCCATAAAAAGCAATATGTGTTTAGTGTGATATATTTATGTAGTTTATATCTTTAAAAATTTGCACGGTGACTATTTATTATTGACACATTCTAGAGATAATCAATTAAATGTGCGTATTTGAATTATTATATAGATATGTATGTTATAGCATGCATTTATTTTCACCGCCCCCTTTTTCCTTCATGATAGATTACGGCAAAACTTACCCCAACTAAAGGGACTAGTTGTTTTGTAACCATTGATTGAATATATGGGTTTTTAAACACATACATGATTTTGGTCGCCGCCTGCAGTTTTTTGCAAAACAATTTTTAAACAGTAAACAATTCTTTGCAATATCAAGTTAATGCAATTCGATTTGAAGAGCAGATATAATAATACAGGTCAATTTTTACAATTACAAGAATGCTCGAGATAATAGCTATATAGGCTTATATTTATATTTATACAAGCACAAGGTATAATAACGTGAACCATTAACTGTATTGTTAGTGGCATTGCATTCACCTTGAGAATTTAAGCAGTTCGCTAAAAAATGATACTCAAAAAGTTTTTTAGAGTAATCGAATAGCGTATTGCACTACTTTTTGGTGATGCCTGCAGACACCAAACGCCATTTCGGAATCAACCGGAAGGCGTGATATGGAATAATATGTCTTTCGGTGACATTACTCGTTCACATTATCGCGTCATGCAATCATGTATTCGTAAAGGCTTTATTAAAATATATAAATGTATAAACACTGCTTTTAATAAAAGTTGATTATTACATTACTGGTGGCGTAAATGAACTCCTGAACTTTGCTGCATGACACCCATTTTACATCTCAATTATATGCAATGTGGATGACATCAATATTCACTTAATGCATATGTAATTCATAATGTGAATCCTGACATAAAACACATCAAGTCATCATGAAATAACGTTTGGTGGATTTGATTTGATTGACCGTGATTCACATTGTGTATTCGTTTATTTCAAAATAGAAAAATATGTTTTTGGAGAGAGTACAAGTTTTCATAGTTCTGAACAAAGGGCAGTTTGTAAAGCGTAGTGAAGACTCTTGCATTTTAAAAGTTACGAATGCAAGATAAAAGTACAAAAATAACAATAAGAGACAGAATGTAAGAGTTCCGACAAAATGAGTAAAACTTACCATATTTGACACTGTAAAGATAAGCAAGCTGACGACTAGATGACCGTATTCACGAGTTGTGACAAAACCAAAGAAATGTAGGTTTCTTCCGGCTAGCAAATTGATTGGAGGGGAAGGGATTCTTAAGTACTTTTCGGATGAGATGAGCAATTTAAGGGGCTCCGTAAGCGGTGGAAACACCACGGGAGGAAGAACCAAATGATGATCCGGATCCGAAAGATGATCCAGAACCGAAGGATGATCCACCGAATCCACCAGCAGAGAGTCCACCAGCAAGCCCACCAAGTCCACCAGAGAGTCCAACGGCAGAGGCACCTCCAGCACCACCAGCTCCGGATGCTTGATCTTTGTATCTGATAAAGTATACTTCTGGCTTGGTTGGGCGGGTTGGAGATGGTCCACGTACTCTGCGGTTGACAAAAAAATCATGCATTGGTTAAGATACTATTCGCATTATTCAGTTATTGAAGATGGAATAGTTTTTTAAATACCTGATATCGCTGTTGGCTTCTCCCTTCTTGAGCAAAACGTAGACAAGTGTCTTTTGTTCGTTTTGTTCTGGAAGAATAACCTCGGTTTGTTGTTGGCTAGATGAAGATGGAGCCTTGACAAAGATGATGTTTACGTGCTTATCCTGTCCTCCTGGAACTCTGATGACACGGGCTTGAGAGTCAACTGGACTATAAGTGAAAAAGTCCAAAAGAACGAGTTTTAAATATAGGTTTTAACCCACACATAACTTTACAAAAGCAGAACCAATTTTTGTGTGTGTGTCTTTACTCGTCTGGGGCAACGTGAACGTAGACATGACGGTGCACTTGACCACCGCTGGCACCGCCACCACCTCCTCCACCAGAACTGAATCCAGAAGCTCCTCCACCGAGTCCACCTCCTGAACCGAAACCTCCCAGACCACCACCAACACCACCTCCGGAGAGGAACCCACCTCCTAGGCTTCCCAAAGAGAAACCTCCGCCATTTCCACCTCCACCTCCGCTGTATCCACCCTCAGCAGTGGCAACAGCAACGGTGCAAGCCAAGACCTACCAGAAAATATTTTACTTTATACCATGTAAACTACCTCCATTGATCTCTTTTTAGAAAAATGATAATCTTTTATGTTCTTACAATGAAGAATCTCATGTTGAAAAGGTAATTTTTTTTAAAGAAACAATCAAAAACTACAGATTTTTTTTGTGGAAAAAACTTGTGCTACTCGAAGAACTGGTGATGGTTGACTGATGATGAGACGTATGTCGTCGTCTGCTTATAAACCCTGAAGAAAATTAACCTATATTGGCCAGCGTTCATTAACCGCTTACTCCAAAGGGCTACCATAACAAGACAGTATTTGAAACAGTATAGGTGCCACGGTTAAAAATATAATTCTATGTGTGTTTGATACCACAGCATGTAAACAAGGATAGTTTAACTAACTATACAATCATAATCATAAGCATCATCATCGCATAAACATGATGTTTCATACACGTCAAAACTTTGGGGTTTATTGCAGGAAGAAGCTCAAACGTCCATTTTGCATATGTACTTTCATTGGTTCATCCCTTATATGCACTTTGACATAGTGTTAAGTGTTATACAAGTTATCTAATAACAATGAAAGGGGTAGTAGTGAGCGCTGTGTGGTAGTGAGCCACTTTACCAGGATTCCTCGATCCATAAAATAGGTGTGAAATGTCTGGGAGAACTATGATGTGATAGCAATCTGCTACAAGTTATAGCAAAAATACTACTTAATATTACATTGTGTACATTGTATGCAATTATTATTACAAACTATTGCCTACATATTATTGCAGGCCGCCTGCTTTGCTCTCTTCATCATCGTCGTCAACAAGTTAAAGATGCGGCTAAAAAACAAGTACATATCCACAAAAAAATATAATATTTTATTAGCGAACAGATCCTATGTTGATGATTGTGATGAGATGATGAGTCAAGAGGATGACTCGATCGCCTGTCCGATTATAATAAATGAAGAGTCAGTTGAGGTTGATTATGTTCTTTATTTTATGTAAATTTTTATTTTATGTCGTTTGGTTTCATTCTACAAATGCCTCTTCGATGCATTCTGCAATAATTTTAAATTGTTTGACTGTGCATAGTGCATCTTCATTCTTTATTTTTATACTAACTGCATCATGATTACTTGAAAAAAGGTAAACTAGAACTGCATCATCATCTTTAACTGTCATGAAATGACTCCTACTCAAATTGTCAGCGACATATTAAATGGATGTTTGTGCTTGATTAAATTGACGTCGACCAGTTGCCAGTTTTTTTTCGAACGTGTCCATTTTTATACTATCAATTTGCGTTATCTGCTGAAATTATATCAAAAACCAAAGAAGAGCATACACAGCTCAAAAAAAGATATTAATAATCTCGTTATATTTCAACTCTTTGTTATGATGACCGTTGCGTGAGCCCCTTGTCATTTTATGAATGTCCCTTTTACTACTGCTGTTTTTATTGACTTTTGGTGGTAGATTCTTTTAGTTTGCAAGCATTTATGTAAAAACGATGCAATTAAGTGCAACCGCAACATCAAACGATCGATACAATAATTGTCATAACGTAATTTTAAGGTAATTTTTATTGTGTGCTGTACCAATATTTTCGCAATCCATTTTTTAGCAAAAAGAGAGAAAAAAAATAAATGCCTGCATTGAATTTGCAATAATGCGAATATAAAATATTGCCAAGATGATCCTCAGCTTCAAAAAGTAATGTGTCGCGAGCTGTCAAGGATTGGCAAAGATTGATAATAGGGTCATCCGAATCTTCCGGCAAAGAAGGTAAAGAATTGGTCTCCTCTCTTCTCAACCAGCGGTTGATAAATTAATGAAGGGAAAAGACTGTCAACGTACCTATTTGATGAGAATCTTAGATGAATTCGTAATTCTGATGACAAAAATGATGAAACTCATTTCCATGATATATTTAAGTCGTTAGCCTCTGAGCACCGTTGCTTGAAAGTAGTTATTATCTCATAGATGAGGCTATTATTATTCCTGATCAGTAATTTCAGTTAACGTTCTTTTCTTAATTCCCAAATGCAGAAATTGGAATGTTGCATTACTTCAAATAACAGACAAAAATAAGCTAAAAATGCAGCATTATGCAATTATTTCCAAGCGTGTCATTATTTACTAATAAATATTTTATACTCATCCAAACTATTCCTCGTGTGTGATTAATGCGAATGCACTATGCAGTATAAGCTCATCATATGAACCTTTACAAAATCTGCGCTGTCTGCAGGAAAAAAAACCTTTTTGCTTTAAGTTTGAAAAATATATTTTAGATAACCTTTGCGATCCCTTGCTATTATTTCAATTTTTACAAATACAGCGACAATTTGACTTCGAAACTCAAAAAAAAAGGTGCAATTCGAGGATGGATGGATGCTAATTATGGATGTTAATCCCTGAGTGCTCATTTCGTTGGGCGTTTGGGGGAATTAAGGTAACACAAATTTATGTATTTTCCTTACAAAAAGTAAAACAATAAGAATAGGCATGTATAATCTCTTGTAGTTTATGTTGCAAGTTATAAAATGCAATTAAATTATGGTTTGGTTTCGGGTGGCATATTATGCTTACACTCGTACCCGCAAAGTGGTACTCTCCGACAAAGTTTTTGTTTGCAAGATGAATAGTTTTCATGAATGTGCAAATTGCGATATTATTTCACAAACAAGGGAGTCATAAGTGATGTGATGATGGTATGAAAAAATAGCTGGGGGATATGACACCTTTCATTACAGTATCTTGCCTAAAAGATAATAATTATGTAAATGGTTTGACGATTTGAATTATTTTATATCTTATCTGACGTGCGAAGCAAATAGGAATGCGATACAATCTTTTCTATCCCTCAGCCATAAAGCCGCTCCTGAGAAAACATTTAATTTTACGTGCATTGTACGCAATCCCTGCACACTAAGAACTGTTCACTCGCCATCGGTGACCGGAAATTTATGGGCGAGTAAGTAAACCAACAAAAAACAATTGCTCATCATCATCATCGTGCGAAACAAAATTCCTTGCTTTTTTTAAAATTCAAAGATTTACTGAAGATGTCGTATCAAAGTTCTATATCAGTATATCTAATAGTAGTGTCAGTCAATGTATACTTTGCTATGCATATTTTACGCATACCTATGCCATATTATATAACCTGTGATCATAGATTTAGCATTTGCATGGTTGAGTTTAATGGACAATAGGATATGACATTATCTTCACACAAAGCATATTACACTGAGCTCTACGCAATCGTTTGTTAAAACAATGCAGTAGTGTTAATATTCATGAACAAGTAATTATCATTAACGATTTTGTTTGAGCCATTTCGTGATTTTCATTTGGTTTCATAATTACCTGTAAAATTTGGTGTCAGAATGTGTGTTATATTCTGCTTTAAACATGATGATAAGTAATTTATACAAACTTGGCATTTTTTACAAATGACAGAATGATTCAGAATGAAAAACTGTTTCTTCTTTTGGTTTATCTCGGCCAATGTTACAACATACGGGAAAAGCAGCCAAATGTGGTTTACTCTTAATGTTTCTCCAAAAAATTTCCCGATAAAAGGAAACAAAAAAATGTGCGTGATATGTAATAGGTATGTAAAATGAATTATGACCTTGATGACCATAAATAAATGAATTCAATGAAATCATATTATCACATCATAATCGGCCAAAAATATGCACGCTGATGCTAAAGAAGTTGTCAAATAGAAATAAGGCTGCATAAATTAGATCAAGCATTTGTATTAGAATTTACTTTCAACAATCGGAATAAAGTGGTTTTGTAAACAACACATATGAATGCATTGCAATTTGTAAAAATTATTAGCAGTAAATTATTATTGTATAATTATGACAGTCATCCGTTGATGATATAAAATGGGTTAATTACTTATACTGATAACAAGATTTATAACTCGACTATGTTTTAAAATTAGGTATGTATTTTTATTTAAAGCTACTTTTCGCAACATTTGTTCTGGATTGTATAACAATCCACAAAGAATTTAGTGACGTACCTCTCGCTACTTTAATACTTCTATCAATGATTGTTTATACTTTTACGCGTGACATTATAATATGAAGCCCAGGGAATCTCCTTTTACCTCAACCATCCTCAACCTAACAGTATTCAAGTATGACATAATATGCAAAGACACAGCATGAAATGCCGTTTTTATTGCTTTTTGTTTTTATTTGCCTATAAGAAGGTAATCACAATTTTACTTCAAAATGCAGCACCCATTTTGTTTATTGTTACTTCAGTGAGCATCCGCGTCACTATATTTTCTTAAAATTATGTATGAACCTGTAAAAGATTTCTCATTCTCGAATTTTTAAAGTCCAGCCAAAGAGCGACGAAATGCACTTTGTGATTTTATGGACACATAATTATCATAAACGTGCCCTATAAGGGTAAGCTAGTAGATTTGAAATGAGGCACAATTTTGCGAAAATCGGAAAATTGTGCAACGATGTGTAATTGTTTTCTTTTTTTACGTAGCTGTATTAATATTTTGTGGTTATAATAAATGTAATATTGAATATGCACATGCATATGCGTTGGTAGAAAAATTGCAAATTGCAATGCTAATAATATAAAGTTACCTGCATAAACCTACCTTGGCAAGTGACTTTCATTCTAATCATCTCAACCATTTTTATTGATTCCTTTCATCTTTAAACGACTTGTTTGAGGAAACAACAAATTTTATTCATTTATAAATTTTTTCTTTATGAAGAACAACACTAGCATTGTTTATCTATGCATAACGAAGTACTAAAAACGTTGAAGTTTCATCAAGCAGTCTTCACTAATGGACGACGGTAACGTTTCGTAATCACCTTATGACAATTAATACTTTTTATGATTTCTATTACTATAAGTATGGTGGTCAAATTCTCACTTTTCTTGATTTGGATAAAAAGTGCAATACAACTTTTTGTACTTGTTTATTATTGCCTCCATGTCTTCGAGAAGCTCAGGGGTTGGTTTTGCGACTTTAGATAAGCATTTAACCAAATGTACCTGAATTTGAAGCATGGCATAATGATTTTCATGAAATCTCGTGTGATATTTTTCCAACAGTTCCATCCAGCTTCCTATCATGACGTTATTTTTGTATCCACTTTTGAGAATTTTCTTCTCCTCTTTCCGGAGCTCTTCCAAAAGTTCGGCTTCATACTCTGTGGGTTGGATTTCTGTACACTGTTCGTTGCTGCACTTCCAGAAAGGCCAAGAATCCAAGGGATTGTCCATGAGGAGGAATCCAGTCGAGCATTGTTGGCATTTTAATGCAGAAAAAAATGTGCTGAGCTCTGTGGGGTCGGCACACCTTTTGCAATTGCAATCAAAGTAGAACTGCTCCTTTAACAATTTTCGCCTCTCTGGAGTCCCCAACATGAGGTCCACATATGCGTGCGTCAAAGGCTCGCCTTCAGCAATAAAGTCTCCTGCGTGCATTTCCAGTTGTCCACTGGGAAGTGTCAAAGATTGGGTATTCCTTCGACAGCCATGTGCAACCATGCTTCCATTTTGATACAGACATGTTGCATTTCTATACAAAGAAATGACAAAATCGATTGAATTCATAGCAGCTCTAAAATACGTGAAAAATCCGTGCGAGGTTTCAAACTTTAAAAGCGGTAACTAACTTTTGGATTGATGATTGCATAGCCTTTCCATTAAGGAACAATGGGTTCGTAACATTCTTAAAAGCATTGACGTCAATAGTCCCAAGAATGAAGTCAATGATGGGATCTTCGAATTGTGTTAATTTGCATAGGTCACGAATGAAATTACGGATAAGCTTGAACATGAATTGGAGCCTGGGGATATTTTTTCGCAGGTCTGTGTGTGCCTCGAAAGACAAGAGCATATTCCAACGTTCAAGCTGTCTTGGATCTTCTTTCCCAAGCTCTCTCAGTAAGAGACAACGTAAAACTTTGACGTACTCAGCTTGAGCAATGAAGCAATACGGAGTGGGCAACACAGGTTTAATTTGCTCTTTCGCAAAAATCTTGCATTCAAAATTAGCATGATCTGGAATCTGGAAACAATGAAGTTCAAAGGGAACGGTGAATGGATTTGTCGTTTGAAATTAAATGTAAATACATATCAACATATCATACAAATGTGTTAAGTGAACTTTTATAATGAAGGAAAGTCTTCAATGGTCACACACAGATAATACTATATGCATGCGTAGTTGGTAGTGCACTACACAATCTTGCTTGATCATAACTCTACTTAAACAGTCAAAGCGGTCGTCGTATTTGCGGCAAAGAGGACGAAAAAGATGATTAAGAATCTGACTCACAGAAATGCCTCGAAAACAAGGTAAAGGCGGAAGATAATTTAAGGAAAGAAAGAACAACCGAGTTTCCGCACAAAATACTGTCAGTAAACAAACACTTTTAATATGATGACATGAGCTTGGTTTGGTTACAACAATGCTACTATCACTTTGCTACAAAAGCATACACAGAATAAAGAAAGATGCAGACATACGAGACTCTGTGAAGCCAAAATTTCTATTCATTCATTGAAGACATAATTATATATACCTATATGTACTTATGAACTATCAGGCTGCAAAAATATGGTAAGCATCTATTAAGGGGAAAAATGAAAGGTAAATTTCAAAATAATTAGGGCTCGGACATGCAACATTATGTACTTGATTTATTTGAAGATGTTACGATATTTTAAGTATGTTATTCATCTCGAAATCAATTCCTGAATTAATTAACGTTAAGGATATGAAGCAAACATAAGATCTGATTGGATAAATCTTACATCTCCACATTGTTCTTTACAAACTTCACAAAGTGGCCACCCACACCGACCGCAAGGTACACTCGTTTGTGCAACTCCACAACAGCCAAAGCATGTAACTGAATTTGGATCGGTTGGGGCATTAGGACACATTATTATTGGATCGTCTTGCAGAAGTAATTCACCTGGCTCAATGCTCCGTTTTGCAGCCAAATACCGACCCATCACATCGTCGGTTTTTAAAACTACTGGAAAATACTTTGCCTCCATTCTAACTTGTGTGGCACCCAATAAATTTGTATTTACAACAGTTAACCCATGCACAGAAAAACCCACACTTTGAAAAGATTTCTTTCCTTCAACAAGACAACTTTTGAATGCAAACAGGAGCAACTTCAAAGTTACACTGTCACAGACAAACTCAAATCTCAAAGGGAGCATTTCTATTTATTGATTTGCTCGCACATTTGGGAAATAGTTTAGAACAAATAGGTTCAAGATTGAAAATCTTTGGTTTAGAGTGGAATATGGAAGACAGATCCAAAGTGGTTTCATAAAATTGTACAAAACCGTAAATACTTTGGCAAATCATTTTTGTTGTATCAAAAGAGTCGGAGGCGTGTGGTGAGGTTTAGTTTTAGTTTATCCAAGAAAAGATGCGAGTTTGGAATGAGTGTTATAGTTTCAACGTTTGTACATCATGAATTCGTATACACCACGCAACGCTTAATTAAAGAAAATCTAAAGCATATATATAGGTATATGCTGTTTTTCAGCACTGCACTGAAAGGATATCTTCTTCATTAATATTAGGTATTCCTATTTAACCCTATCAAGAAGAATAGTACTGAATAATGAATTTTTCATAGAATATTGTACGCATTTCAAAGTTTATGTGTTTTTTATTTAGCTGCATAGCTATATACCTTACACTTCATGCATGTATGTTTCAAAGTTTCAAACTAATAGTAATCACAGAAGAGTCAGCCTCTTGTCGGGTTTAGATGATGTTGATGCAAACCAAAAGCGGTTCCCTCGCGTTTTATTGAACTCATGAAATTCTTGTTTTACAAACATTTCACTTGTTAAAATTTCAAATGTCTTCGTGTATTGAAAATCTGTGTTTGGGAATAAACGGAGAAGTACACGCTCCAATTTGAGATTTTTGTCATGTTAATTTTGAAGTTCAGTAATACTCTGCTACACACAATTAGAGATTTGAGACACATAAACATTGATATTTTATGCATGTGAAACATCACATCGTAGGATTTTAGGGGGTACGAGACTATGAAATAAAATGAAAAGTCGGCGAGTAATGAGGGACCGACTAAACTATATACTCTGGCAAGTGGAAAATATCCGAGAAGTCAGAAAAATAATGATGGTAAATATGAAGAGAGAAAAGACTAAGGAAGATTCGAGGGGTAAGATAATGTCAACCAAGAAGTTGAAAGCTGTAAAATGGATTTTATTGCAGAACACATGCCAAATGCTCGAAAATGTTCCCAGCAACAGACAGAGACTTGTGCGTGATGTGGGAGTGTGATGTTTACTTTTTCATACCCTACTTAATCTGCCATAGGGCTCGTTAAAAATGAATGTGCTCCATGAAGCCGTGTAAACTGCTATTACATGATTTTCTCGTTTCGTTACTTTTTCGGTATCTTCAAGTAGCTGGTTGCTGTCACTTCCACATTTGCATTCTCTGTGAGTAAAATATTCACAAACGGAATACAGAAATTATCCGCTAGTACAAACAAAAGAGTGAAAAAAGAAGGGTTAGAAAACTACTTAAAAACTAAACAGAGACAAAAGAAGAGTATTTTGATTGTTTATTCTCAACTTTTGAATAACAAAAAGTACATGGAAGCTTCATTTTTTGGAATCATTTATAATTCACAGAAAGAAAATAAAATATAACAAATTTCCATGCTTTGTAAGCAGGACATGGTCCAAAAATAAAACATTTCCTTTCAAACGAATCATAGTCTCACTCGGAAGGAGAGCAAGTGTTGTTATGTAATACTTTATTACGCGGATATGAGAAGTTGGTAGTAAATTGATAACATGTGTACGGAAATTCTCTAGTCATTTGTTTTACCTTTTCCGCTGTGGGTGCGGTGTCGGATGGAAAGAATGCTTCTGTGAAAGGTTTGTCTTATTATCAAATATCAAGCAGTTGCGGAATGCTAATCCTCATTTGCATCGCATCACTAGCATTCTCATGAGAGATACGATGACACCGAAACATCCCCTTATCAGACTTCAAATCTATTTTTTGCAACGTGCTGTTATAATAAATGCGGAGTGTATTTTCTCTTCCAAATTATAAGGTTTCATCGCATATGTATGACTGAGAAAAGCTGCAATTACGTTATGTAATTCAGTAATTCCAACCTTAGCCCAGTGACGATCAAGGATGAAGAATGTGAATGGCATGGCATACAAATATAAACAACTGGTTTAGCAATATATTACACCCCTTCAATTTCTAAATGCCAGGCAAATTATTCTTCCACTCTTTCTTTTTGAATTTGTTGAGCCGAAAACTTGCTAAAAGATGAAATATTACATACATAGGCATGAGCCTATTCACACAGTTTAATTTAGTAAAAAGTAAAACCAACCGGGTTTAATCACATTATCATCAATTAATTACTTACTTTATTTATTATACATAACATTTTCTAACACCGTGTCATGATGCCCCATATGTTCAGCAAACCCTGTTTTTCATTCATCAAGTAAGTAATTCAAGATATAACTAAAGACCGAAGATAAATGGCTGGTTACAGTAACAGGAGGCTAAACCCTATTTGTAATAGCACAAGGATTTAAAACTATCGAATTAAATAATTTTGAAACAAATCTAATTAAAACCTAGTTTTCATCACTAACCCTTCATGTATGTACATTCAATAAGCGCAAGTAACATACATTGCATTGTGATAGCAAATATTATGTAGTTCTAAGTTCCAAAACACCGATTTCAAAGAACGCACAGGCTACATCAAAGTAATCAAAACCAAATTTTCTTTTGATGATTATGTAATTATTTGAAAAAAATAAGTAAAGCTTATAATGAAAAACTGAGCGCTTTAATGTTTAAAGTGAGACGTAATATCAACAATTTATTTTTGATTGCTTAGACTAAATATGAAATGCATTAGACATCAGATCAGTCTAAATAATGAATGAAATTACACTATAGTCCTTCATTTCTGTCCATTGCATATCAGTGCATTATTATAGATTATCATGAATAGATAGTACACAATGAAAATCAGTCCAACGATGATACACGTTAAATATTTAGTAGCTTCTAATAATATTCTTATCTCTTTCTTCCTTAAAATCATGAGCAGGTAGCTTTGGCAAGATCCACATGTATGGGTATTACTATTCATGGAAATGAAAAGAATCCCCGGCAGAGGACAAAAATATAGTACAATTAGTAATCAGTCTTTCTTGCTGAATAGAAGGCTAAGGCTACATGCTCATCATTTCATTTTCTAAATGCACACTTACAAAATCTATATCACCTCAAATCATCTTTCTTTCACATCATAAATGCTGGACCGTTATCATTAGCAGAATATCACTTCTTTGAAAAGAACTCAGTAAACAGAGCTTGTAGACATGACGCAAGAGGTACATTTACATCATAGAATTGACAGCAGACTTTTTGGGCCCACTGAAAGTACTCCTCACGTCTCTTCTCTGTCCAGCCTTCCGGTAAAACCTCATTCAGGTCTCGAAGATTGTAAATTTTATCGGCCATGCTGACTAGCTTCGCTTGTTCAGATTTGTGACTAGCATTTTTTATCTGCAATTCTTTCCTCTCGTCCTTCGGAAGGAGTTTATTATCAGTTAGCTCCCGAACAATGTTTGTCACCTGTACAAGGATCAAATACATAAATTACATATTATTATTAATGAAGTAAGCATATTGTTCAATTGAGTACTACTAGCACAAGTAAATTGCGCTGAAAACTTACCGATTTCCCGAAGGCTTCTTCGAGCTCTTCAAATGTCGTGTCTGTGTCTTCAACAGTATCATGCAGAATGGCAGCCTGGATAACCTCTAAATCCTCCACACCACCTTCCTGAATAAGAATGTTGGCAACACCTTTGGAAAGAAAAAGTATTTGAATATTTTATTGCCAAAATTAGTGAAAATATCAAATAATCCTAATCATATCATATCACGTTTACGTACAGTGCAGTGTACTGATTGGTTTCACAAGTTTTACTATTTACCTATTGGGTGATTGATGTAAGGAGTCTTTTGAGGATCTTTCCTCCGTTGATTCTTGTGTTTTTGTGCAGCAAAGTCCACAGTGAAGATTATATCAGCCAAGCAGTCACTGTTACATGAAGCTGATAACGATGGCGGAGACGTTTTAGTAGCATCCCCTCCCTTTTGACTCAGTTTGGATGTCCCGTTAGAATTCCCAGCAGGTCCATTCATGCTCATTGTGAAATAACGCTACTTTTAACTTCCGTATTGCAGAAAATGTGTCACAAGTTCCTTAACGGCTTAATCGGTTATAGTCAGAGGCTGCGGAACGCATTTTGGCTTGTAGGGGACCAATAATCCAGACGGGGGAGAAAACAGGTTCTGTTTTCTTTAAAACGACTTAACAGGATGACTGATGCTCGTTAGCGTTTCCAGAACTTGATCCCGGAGGGGACAAAAATCACTAATTATATAAAATCATTCATTTTCTACATTTCCAGAAAAGTATGCCTAATTTGATGGCAATTTGATTATTTTAAACCGGGTTTAGCCAGTTTTGCCTAATTTGGTGCATCAAAATGCATATTTTGCCTTCTTGAAGGAGTTCTAAGGCTCTGCGAAGCATTTTTCATAATAAATATGACATTTCAAGCAAATCTGAGACATTTTGAAGAAAATCTGAGACATATTAAATATGAAGTCTGAGAACTTTGGAATGAAATCTGAGATATTTTTTAGGAAATTTGAGACGTTTTGAAGAAAATTTGAGGCATTTGAAGGAAATCTGAACATTTTGAAAGAAAGTTTAAACATTTTGAAAAAAAACTTAGATATTTTGAAAGAAATCGGAGAAGTTTTGAATGAAATCGGAGAAATTATGAAAGAAATCGGAGATAGTGTGAAGAAAACCTGAAATGCTCGGAAGAAAATTTGAGATGTTTAAGGATTACAGATTATAGAGAATGATAAATGTGAGACATTCGAGTTCTCATAAAATATTCAAGGATCATGAAACATTTTCAGGTTTGGATAAATTCTAGAACAATTTCTTGAAATTATAACTAGAGTGTAATTGAGAAATGAAGCTTCTATTTACATT